>JAUTBZ010134590.1:0-13622 GCA_032361785.1 Lepetodrilus galriftensis
TAAGTAAAACTGTTAAAAACACAGATTCATGTCTGCACAATCAACTATCTTTGTATATGTATATGCATATGTATACTATTGAAATATGGCTGTCATTGTTTGAAGACGTATACAAATAAATCCCTTTAAATGGTGCTATTAAAACTTTTACAGGTTACACGTTACATATAGTATAATAATTTGGGTGAGTCAATTCAATGGGTGAGTCAATTCTTAATTAAAGCATGCTTCTCTCCACTTCAATGCAAATGCTGATTGTTACGTAAAGATAGTTGAATTCTTATGTGATGTAGGTCTATTCATTCAATATTTTGTAAGCATATGAACCGCTCGAATATCCATAAAACGATGTACATGTATATATTAATCAAGTTTGTTGTGTGTCCTGCAAGTTGTCATTGCAAGATCAGCTACAATGAACTCTTTGGACATGATAGAACACCAACGCTGATCAAGCATACATAACGACATAAATGACAAGACCAACTAATGTAAAATGCCATACCGACTTAGTAGTGTTGACCTCAAACCCCGGCCGCGTCATACCAAAATACGTTAGATGGCAGTTGTCCCCCTTCTTGATGCTCTACTTTAAAGGGCTGGTCTGCTCGGACTCAGTTTAAAGTATCTGGGTGGGATATCCTTATTAACTGCAGCATTGATATTCCAAGTAAGCTAGCAGGATACAGTGAACTTATATGGAAACTTACTCTTATTGACTGGAAAACTGGTATGGAAAAGTAATCCAAGCTAAACCTTCTGTAAATTGTTGATGTTTTACATGTAGTCATACAAAGTAGCATTTCTGAAACTGCAGAAAGATGCAACGTCCAATGCTTAGATAACATAAGGGATGTGTTTTATATTCACTATCAATGTATGTCCATGTATTGCAGAAAGAGTATAGGGGTCCTAGTAATGTAATGTGTACAGTGTTACATTAAATGATGAATACATTTGTATTTAATATTTTATGTCAGAACATGATGTCATCCAAATTGCATAAATAACTTATGTAGAATCAATTGTTGGAGAAAATGTGTCTATGGATCACCTTTAAATATGCCATGAAATTAAACATATTTTCTCTCTGTGACTTCAAAAGATGTTTAGCTTGGTGTTCCTGGTTACATTGAGGAAATTGAATTAGTGGTTCACATCTCTGCAGGAATGCTTTACCATACGAGAAGTCGGGAAGAAAGAAAACAACACAACACAGTGAATAACAGTTGTTCATCACAAAAGAATATTTAGTTTAATACATAAATGTTCAACAATAGTCAAATATATCACAGTTGTATACAATGGACGGAATGCATGTCTAACTTAGAAAGTGTCTCTCAACATCCTGCATATGAAATAAACCATCACATCTGAGCCAGTATGCCAATACACAGCCCTGTAATGCTAGTACCAGTGTCTGGTCAATAAATATATCCAAAAGTCAACACATTGAGATGCTGATCCACCCATCCCCATAAACTCAATCGTAAAGATATCTAACTCATGCGGGAGTTGTTGTCTCCACCGGGGCGGCCACACTGTCGCGCGACATCCCGGGACACATCAGCCTCCTCCTGGCGTCTTCCGTTAGCCTCTTCTCCACCAGCCGCTTGACCTTGATGAAGCGCTCGGCCGCGGGGAAGAACTTCCTCACGAAGAAGATGTGGATCTGGTGCGTCCAGAAGTTGAATAGTCTGGTGGCCTCGTCCAGCACCTCCTCCTCCTCCTCCTCCTCATTCTGCACCTCCGCCAGTCCCTCCCCGTGCTCCTCACCTGCAACAACAACCACCACACTGAAGTCTGTCTGTCTATGTGTCTTGTCTGTGATACGTATCTAAGTGCAGCTCTTGCCAAACAACCTCAAACACAATCTCAGACACTGCCTCACACACCACATCACACACATCAAACATAGAAACACACAGAAACACACACACACCACCTCACACACCACTTCACATACCTCACACACCACCTCACACCACATCACACACTACTATACCTCACACACACCATCTCACACACCACATCACATACCTCACACACCACCTCACACACTACCTCACACACTACCTCACACATCACTTCACACACCACCTCAAACACTACCTCACACACTCATACACAATATATCAGACACACTGCCTCAGACACCACCTCACACACCTCACACACATCACACACCACCTCATCTCTCACCTTCCACATCCTCCCCGCCATCGGTGTGTGCTGCTATGGAGACGGAGCTCTGCACTAAGGCGGCGTTCTCGTCCGTGGCGTTGGTGTGGTTGCTAAGGAATGACGTACTCTTGTGGTCGCCCAGGGGAGACGAGTCTGTAAGATGGTCAACAATAAATGTCATACTCGAAAAGTGAATATATATTATGTTACTTACTATCATCGGGCACGTACCTAGAGGTATATTAATGTGGATGTGCTAGTACTGTAACTGCACCATGTTTCTGTATTGGTTTCAAAAATATAGCTAGGAAATTGATGTGGATGGGTCTGCATATTTCTGCATATAGGGATTTACGTGTCTTATTGTACATACATGTCCTCGGCCAGACGGCTGTGACCTAGAGACGACGGAAGTCAGACTTACCTCCCTTGAGGCTGTCCTGTTGACTCTGGCTGGTGCCGTGCTGTCTGTCTGAAGGAAGGGGAAGGTTGCCGCTACTGGACTGAGCCGCCTGGAGCATGATACAGTACAGGTCAACACTGTCAGATATACAGGTCAACATTGTCAGATATACAGTCAGGGGTCAACATTGTCAGATTTAATAGATCAACATTGTCAGATGTACAGGTCAACATTATCAGATATGCAGGTCAACATTGTCAGATATTTAGGTCAACATTGTCAGATGACAGATAAGTCAACATTGTCAGATTTAATAGATCAACATTGTCAGATTTATATCAACATTGTCAGATTTATAGGTCAACTACAGTGTGTTTGGTGCTCATGTTTATGTGTAAGTGTGTGAGGGAGAGAGCGAGAGAGAGAGGGAGGGATAGAATAGAGAGAGAGGGAGAGAAGGAAGAGGCAGAAGCTCACCTCCAAAGCTCTGGCAGATCCATCAGGACCTGTCTTGACCGTCCCCGCCCCAGATGACATGGCGCGACTCAGGGAGGGGATGGGGCTGTTGGAGGCTCCGTGGGGGGTCTGGTGGGTGGAGGCGTGGGTCCCCGTCTCCCCAGACTCGTCCAGGCCCGCCTGTAATAGTGATAACTGTGTGGTACAGAGATTACCTGCTGTCTGCAGACACTACCTGGACATTCGTGCAACTATCGCTAAGTACAGATCTAACTGGTGACAAGGCTTACCGTAGACCGGCCGACTACCCATGATCCGACTGGCAACCAAATGGCTGTTGGTAATATCTACATAAATGTAATCATTTAATTTTATTGTACATGACAAAATGTAGTACTACGATTGGTCAGCAGTGACCAGTCATGCTGTAAGTAGTAAACATGGACGAGTGGTAAGTCATGGACTTAACGTAGTAAATGGTAAATTTGGACTGAGTGGTAAGGATGGACTTGAAGCACGTGGTAAGCTTGGATTTCTGTGATAGTGTGGAAACAAGTGGTATGTACTCATTGGTAAGTAAGTATGGATGAATGGTAAGAGATAAGAATAGACTAGAATTGTAAGTTCTAAATAGCTAGTCAGGATATGGATACACTAACACTAAAAATGAAAAGTGCCAATCACTAAATGGATGTAAGCAGACTGGATGAGACATGTGGGCGGGTGGTGCCCCCTAGTGCTGACCTGACTGGTGAAGCGGGTGGGAGAGGCGGGGACGGAGTATATGCTGTGCTCCTGGGTGAGTGAGGTGGAGGGGCGCGGGGTGGAGGGGTCCTTCACAACCTGCTCCGTCACAAAGACCTCCGCACACCGGATCAGCGCCTCGAAGAACTCCAGGAACGTCATCTGTGGACAGAGCGCGGACGTTAGCCACAACACCCACACAACACTTCCTAATACAGAAAGCTCTTTATTGCCCTGGCAGCCTATTCTCAATATGTTCTTACGAACTTCTTAGCCTAAGAACTATGAACTGCTCTTAAGCTAAGAAGTTTGTAAGAAGTTTCGAGAATAGGCCCCTAGGACTATTGTTATAATCATCATCACAAACCATGATTTATCACCTACGGTAATACAGCATGGGTGGCCCATTTGATATTCACTGAAAGCATGCAACAATCTTGTATTAGTTTCTAGGTTGTATCACATTTTCTTATTATCTATTATATATTATCAATACAATCAACAGTTATTGGAAACTTGTGCCGGATGATGGTACTTCCAGGTGCATAATGGACAACAATCTGTGCACCTCTAGCTCCAGGTTGTAGCAGCCTTCTCCGTCCACAACCTTCGGGTCGTCAGAACCCAGTGCCATCAGGACGGCCTTCGGCGTCAGGTCAGAGTTGATCAGCTTCAGGTCCTGCAATGACATTGACCTCAATGACCTGTCTGTACAACATTGACCTCAATGACGTGTCTGTACAATCATCACAAATAATTTAATGAATGTGGTCACATATACGTATTCTACATGTCCAAGGGGAGGTACGTCCAATCACTTACTTGCATCAGGAACAGGAACTGCCTCATCTTCAATGCCGGTTCCTTTGGTTTTGCCTGAAACATTAAGTAAATATAGTTGAGAAGTACTGTACCCTATGGCTTTGAAACACAGATCTGCAAGAAGTAGTCTATGGCTTGATTACATAATAGGCGTACCAAGCAACAACAACGTATCTGGGTTCTTGTGGCACCAAACCTGTAGCAGACAGAGGACAAGAACCATGCAGATGCTACTACGGCTTGGTCGTCCTATTGCTGGCAGACTGGATGAACAGAGCTTGGTAGAGAAGGTCAAGGACACGTCTACTCACATGTCTGTGTTTACAAATGGCCTGGTAGACGTCGTATGCCTGATCCATGTGAACCAGCGCGTTAATAGACCGCCGTGTCTCGTAGTAGATGTGACCTGGAACACAGGACTAAACACGTGTATTTACAATAAATGTGCATCAATGTAATTTAATACAAAATTAATTTAATACAAAATACCCCCAAAAGTGGGCGCCATTGTAACAGGACCTTGGAACAATATTGCTACAATACTTCCCCACTGGTCTAACCACTCTGACCATTCCCCGCCAGACTCACCGCGGGACAATACAGGAGTCAGACTCACCGCGGACAATACAGGAGTGTCGGACTCACCGCGGACAATACAGGAGTGTCGGAGGATGTTCTCCTGGATCATCTTGGACATACACCACGCCAACACCGGGCTGGATCCACTGGAACACAACACAACTGTCAGTCACTGGCCAAACACTGATACATCATACTGTAAATGTATCAACATGTTAGGAGATTACATGTTGGACCAATAATATCTAGCAACTAACAACCTATATACACCATTTTATTTTATTTTATTTTGAATTGGGGTTTAGGGGCACTTTCAAGATTCTTTCACATATCACGGCTTGCCAGTTTTAGGGCAGGAGGAAATCTGCAACATCTGTAGTGCTGAATGTTGCAGTAAATCTGTGAGCACTGGCTGGTACTGACAGACCAAGTAGTATAACTGTATTGCCACATCTTATCATGATCCCACCAAAAAGGTAACTTTTGTGAACTACTAAGCCTATACATGGACACTATTCATACACACTACACATGGACACTCCAGTGGTACGTACTCGTGGAGCTGGTGGTAGAGGTGGAAGGCCAGGATGATGAGACAGTTGATGAACTCCCGCTGAAGGATTCGCTCGTACGGGTTGTGGATGCTGTACGACGGCTTGTTGTAACCTGCACAGAGAACAGACATATCAGAGCCCTGGATAACACCGCACACAGAAGGAGCAGATGCAGGGTGTGGGGCAGACCATAATGTGTGAGTGAGTGATTACAGAATCTTCCACCCATTTGCAACGATCAGAAATCCATAAAGGCAGATAACCGCACTATGACACTACAGACAGCACATTCTATAGTGAGTGAGTGAATATGGAGTTTCTACATTCTATAGCAGTATGATGTCATAAAATAACTTGTGGTAACATTTATTCCAGGTTTTCACGGCGAGTTCTATCTCAGGACAATTGGCTCTGGTTTAGCCATCGAGATCCACCCCCCATCCCCATCCAAAATAGCATAGAGTTCAAACGATCCAACAGTGAAATTAGTGTCATAACCCATGATTAATTAATTTTCTATGAGAATGGAACTATGCAAGGGGAGACAACTCTAATTACCCATGCCGATGATGCGGTCCATGTCCATGAGGGTGAGATGGTCGCAGTCCAGCTGGCAGTCCTTGAGGAAGCGCCAGAACTGCATCCTGCTCATAATGAACGTGTTGTCTGGGCTCTCCTCGTAACCAAGACAACTGTAGTAGTTGTACACCTTCCGCAGACTGGTCACGTGTCTCATCGTCACGTACATCACCTGGCAACCATAGATATAATAATGAGTGATGTATAACTGGTGGATGACCTATGGCTGAGAAATACGTATGGTTTCTTGTTGGTATGACCTGCAATGTATGAATAATCTGACTGATGGCAGGGTGGTGTATGACCAATGGTGGGATGGGTGGTGTATGACCAATGGTGGGGCGAGTGGTACAACCACAAACTGCGTGGTCACCTGGTTGAGCTCATCCTCGCGGTCCACGTCTGTGAACTGAGCCAGAAGGTGGTCGATCTCCAGCTGGAAGCTCGGGCTGATCGTGTTCCGGCTCTCGTTACTGTGCATGCTGGCGTTGTCTGAAGACAGAACAGTGGAGGTTACAGACAGAACAGTGGAGGTTACAGACAGAACAGTGGAGGTTACAGACAGAACAGTGGAGGTTACAGATAGAACAGTGAACAGTAAAGTACAGACAGAACAAGGAAGGTTATAACAGACAGTAGAGTGATGGGGAAGTTCTCTAGCTATCTGCTGGTATAGAATAGGAGTAAGGCTACCTGACTTGAGGAGCTCCTTGGTTATTCATGAGCCAAGCAGTGGTGTTTGCACTGGTTATTGAGGAACAGGAGATGAGTGTCCTGGTTATTGAGGAAGTCTATCTGAGGGGAGGAGTGTCCTGGTTATTGAGGAAGTCTCTCTGAGGGGAGGGGTGTCCTGGTTATTGAGGAAGTCTATCTGAGGGGAGGGGTGTCCTGGTTATTGAGGAAGTCTATCTGACGGGAGGGGTGTCCTGCCCCCAAGATTACAAAACTTTTTGAGTACGATTTCATGCTCAAACTCAGAATTGACATGGCGGTTTATGAAGAAAAACGATGAGTTGAGCATGAAATCGTACTCCGAACAGTTGCGTACTCTCGGGGCCCGGTTATTGTGGGAGAGTCTACCTGAGGGGAGGGGTGTCCTGGTGCGGATGCCACTCAAGTCGGGGGTGGTGGAGCCGTCGATGCTGAAGTCTGGGTACTCCACGATGTGGTCCTTCTCAAACAGACCCTCGTATATACGTCCGTTCTTGAACGTGAACTTGCCCTGATAAACAGGAAATGTCAGCAGTTGCAGGACAACATACAGTCATCTACAGACATCTACAGACATCTACAGACAACATACAGTCATCTACAGACATCTACAGACATCTACAGACAACATACAGTCATCTACAGACAACATACAGTCATCTACAGACAACATAGAGACATCTACAGTCACTAACACTTGACTAATTCTCTCCATGCTTGGACTAGTGGTGTACATATCTCTTACAATACAATACTAGCAACATTTCAGTAGTATACTATGTAGCATCATACAATCCTTTTGAAACTGTTATTATTTCCCAATGTGCAGATTATAAGGAACGTTGTTCATAACTTTTAGTTACAGATACAGAACAGGAATCTTTCACCAATACGCAACAATAATCGACACAACACCCAACACAACACACCCTTCAGTCGTCCAGCACAAACCTTGCCATGCTTCATGTTGTTCTTCCAGAAGCCGTCATACTTCGCTCCGTTGGCGTAGTAGAACGTTCCGTATCCGTGGCGGAGTCCATTGCCCAACTCCCCATCGTACATGTTACGCAGCGGGTACTGCGACCCCTGAACTCTCTGCAGCAGCCAGTTGTGCTGCCCCATGCCGTGCTGAAATCACAGCGTCAGACATACATGAACTGAAGTAAACCCATGAATGAATGAATGAATGAATGAAAAGACACTAGTGTAAAGACACTATCTTTTCTGAATTTACAAGAGTAATTCTCCTAATCATTGATGAATGGTAGATTTGCAAGTAAAAGATAATCAGAATGAATGAATGAATTAATCCTTTACTTCACAGCGGGAATATTTCACTCATACAGCCAAAGCCAATCAGATCCATCCTATAGACATGTCAGCCAATCAGCCAATTCCTGTTTCATCTCCATCGTCATAGCAACTGACCTGGATTCCGTTTTCCCATTGGCCGGTGTAAATCTGTTTCCGGTCCAGCCATTTCATGGTGCCCTCTCCGTGGCGCACGTTGTTGAACCACATGCCGTGGTAGACGTTGCCGGAGGGGTACTGCCGCGTCCCCCAGCCGTGCCTCACGTTGTAGCTCCAGTCACCGTCATAGTACGACTGCCCCTCCGTGTCATAGTCCATCCAGCCCTGAACAGGCATAGTTAATACACATACTGTCTTCATTCAGTCGCACAACCATGATCAGGGCATTTGACATCTGTTATACATCTGTCCTGTCTACTACCATATATCGAACATAATGTTCTTAATGTATTGATAGATTCACCATAAAAGGAATCAAATTAATTGATAATCCTCATTAAGGGCTGGTTTGGCTGTCTATCCAGAAGTCAGTCTAGAGGTATTCTTGAAAGCAAGTATTCCTACCACGCCCTGCTGATAACTGGTAACCCATAGCAACTACCGCACCTTTCCGTGTCTGAAGCCGTCTTCCCAGTCTCCTGTGTACGACAGTGAGTTGTCATAGCAACGGAACACACCAAACCCGTGCCGCTTGCCGTTCAGCACCTCACCTTCATAGGAACTGTTGAAGCATTCATAAAATATTTCAATAATTCAAAAATACATACATGTACTAGTGGTACAATCATGATAAGTCTGTTGAAGCATTCATAAAATATCTCAACGACTAACCATAAACAAAATAAACAAGACACACTTATAAGTTACCGGTATGTGTAAATTATGTATCAGTAGTATCCAAATACAAATAATAATAGGAAGGAAGCGCCCATAAAATATCTGATTGTCCAGAAGCAGCCATAAAATATATTTGAAAGCACGGAACATGACTCTCCTGTACAAAACTCTGGGCTAATCTCTACAACTCCAGCCTGAGCTGTGGTGTAGCCTATGGCTAAGAGTTAGAGTTCCACTGAGTATACATGTGACGTTGACACGAGATAGACGACACCTACTAGATAGACGACACCTACTAGATAGACGACACCTACCTTCCATCTGGCCATCTGTACACCCCCTTGCCTGTCACCTGGTTCTTACACAAGTCTCCCTGTAGACAAATACATACACTGTACTCTACAAGGCCATGTCCGAGTCCATGTACACCGCCAATACACTGGCAGACTTGGAGATAGCTTTAACAGTCATTAATGGTGTGTCTTCTTAGGAAATCATAATCTAATATTGTAGTCGTCATATTATGGGTAAAATATTCCCGCCGATGCGAAAAGCAAAGTGAGAATATTATTTATCAGTAACTCGACATATTACAGTGTTCGAATTAATAGGGGGTCCGGGGGTCATTTGAAAATCTGCAATGTTAAAGGTATCTGTGTGTCCCCCTGAAAATCATAGATTTGACCACCTTTAACATTGGGTCTATCGAGAATGACCCCCTTATTATTTTCATTATTTTGAACACTGCATATCCATGTAAAAAAGTCCCTTAAAGGTCAGCAATGAGCACTAGAGTGAATATGGAGTTTAACGTCGATGCGCGAGGGCTAGAGGGAATCTCCAGTTAATGAGGCTGTGAAGACAATATTGTCCATTAACCTTCTAATTCTATGTGATAAAAGGCATTCAAAGATGCCATTTAGGAACAATAGGAATATAATAGTATTATAGAGATGGCTGGGGCTATGCATAAGTTACCTACATATTACAATATTCATTTTGTCATACATTTTAGAATCTGTGTTAAAATATTATAATACTATTGTAAACCATCATTTTAGAGACGTTTCGTCCGTACAGACTTCTTCAGGTCCATTAGATTTAGAATCTGACCTAAGATTGGTACTAATGGTGTTAAACACATGATAAAGGGAGTTTTACTATGCATACTGTTAGTACCGTTACATGGATGTGAAAATGCTTACCTCATACACCACGTCATCAGCCCACACATACGTTCCCTTGCCGTGCATTAACCCCTCAGAGAACTGTCCCTGTAATGTAATGACGGCAACATTTAAAACTATATTCCTGTGATAAATCAACGAAGAATTGGAAAGGCAGAAAAATCCATGGTATTACCTGAATATCATAGTTATCATATTGCCAAATATTTCATAAAACTAGGGAAATCAACAGTTTATGAATATATTTGCATTGTAGTTAACATAAGGTGAATCAGCTTAAACATTCCTATTATTCATGCTACATTGATTAACCAATGAGACTCACAACGTAACAATGTCCTCCTGTGAAGTCTGCTCTTCCGTCTCCGTCAAAAAGACCACGGACTTTCTCACCTTCATATCTAAAACATTTTAAATAGTGCACATCAATTCCTGGGAATCCGAAACAATGGAGCTAGATGCTGAACAATAGCAAACATTTTAAATGACCATGGAAGCCGAGACAAACATGCGCATTATGAAATGCGAGGGGTGACTATCGAGGCCAATTCTACTATTGCAATACTATTGAGATAGTATTGCAAAAGTTGAGATACTATTACAATAGTTGGTTTTTTTTAAAAGAATTCTTTTAAAGAGGTATAATTTATTATCTGAATATCGAGATGACTATCTATATTCATAATTTCATTCAATATTGGCCATTCTTGCTAATAATGATTGCCACAGCAAATATATAATATATAGGCCTATACATTTTGTTTTTTTTTGGTCCGAAATTATTGGGGGGTGGCTAGCCACCCGGTTCACCCCCTGGATCTGCCCTGACGTTAACGAAGTTATTACATGTTCTGAAAGAACAATCAATATAAGAGGGATTCTTTTTCAGATTTTTCATTGATTTAGAAATATAATTATTAATATTTATTTCACAAATAGTGGAAGGGGGGTCTAAGACCCCCTCTCATGTCATAAGGGGGGTCTAAAGACCCCTAAGACCCCCCATGGATCCGCTGCTGAGGTCTATAAACAATATGGCGGGCTATTTATAAAATGATGCTATTTATTGTTAAAAGTGCCGCAGTCTTGTGGTTGCATTTCAAAAATAGGCCCTATACATTAGGCCCTACCTACTCTACAGTAGGCCTACTATATAGCCTAAATTAAATTAATTTTTGAAAGTGGTGGACAACAAATATTCCACGTCAAAATAACATGATCAGATGTCCTCCTCTACATTGTTTTATATGCGCTGTGCTATTAGACTAGAAATAGTCCTAACGTTGAATAGAGTATTCGATCTATAGAATAATACGTATATTAATTTTTAGTTTTGATAAATTTCATCTTTTGTAGATTATGCCCCTTGGAGGATATGAACTTTGACATAGCCAGACAGCCCATGTGATTTAAATTTCAGCCAATCAGCAATAATCAATGTTGCCGCCATCTTTGGCGAGAAATTACGGCGAGACACTGTCTCAGCAAACTCAGTGTCTTATCCGTAAATACACAGAAAATAAAATAACAATAAGTTGTCATTGTTTAGCGTAAGCCAGCCATGGCGACTGAAGGGGGTGGCAAGATTAAACCAAAACGTGGCCACTCATCTTCAAAGCCATACGAAAGGAGTAAGGTAGGGGCTGAGTTGGTACACGTGAGTTTTGTCTTTACAAGATCGCGATCATTGAGGGTCGGAAATGATCGTTAGGTTAATCTCTATTGATTCTTTCTATTCTCCGTGGTATGATATATCGACTTCAGAATACAGTTTTCTCCGTTATACAGTTATATATTTGACATCCTGACACTTTTCTCCTACTAACACCCCTACTAGTTCGATGTAAAATTCATCGAACTGATTCGGTGATTGTCTGCTTTACGTCATCTCATCATGTTCTTTGATCAATTTATGAGAATAAATCACATGTTAAGTTAAAAAATCGGTATTACGATTAAGAAACAAAAATAAGAATTTAATTTATGTTTGTCATGAGGATATAACTATTATTTGTATTGTAGTTGAAAGTAGCATTTGTCATTATGAAAGTAGCACTGACAAAGTCATTGACATAGTAGGGTGAACATTATTCCTAATCTGCATTGTAATCACATGTGGCAATAAAATGTGATCTCTTTAGTCTCAGTGGCAGTTAATCTATTGAAGGATAGTTGGTTGATTGATTGCATTTACTGATTAAATTGACATAATATTGAATACCTCAAGAGTCGGTGCAGATGGACTAATCACAACACTATTTGGCATTTCTAACTCCATCCAACTTGAAGGAGGTTAACTCTTTCATGACAAACAAAGCAATATGTCGCGGTCGCACCAACAACCTTCCATTGCCCCCCACGGACAAACACAAGTTTACATATTACATAAATCAGGAAAAAAATAGTGAAAATAGCGATGTATAGCAAACCATATTACAGCACTCAATATGTTGAAACCTCCAAAGTAAACACATTGCTAATTGGTAACGTTGACAGAATTTTCTTGGAAACTTATTAAAATGTGTTAATGTAACTGTTCAATACTCGAACATTTTCTATCGAGTTATAAATAACATTGTCAACTGACCTAGATATGGGAGTCTTGGGTTGATAAGGGCTATACTGTGAACATGGTGGAACATGATATATATAATAATCTGCAAACTAACTTGTTGAGGTTATAAAAAATGGTATGAAACCAGCACACGAGTCGTGTTTATTATTTATTGGTGATAATCAGTGGACTGCAACCTATACCACTTCCTCTGACCACAGGGTGAAGCGCTTGAAAAAATATCTTATCTTCGCTGCGTACACTCACAAATGGGTGAAAGATTCCTGTAGCAACGTTAAATTCCATATTCACTCATTCGCTGCATATACCATTTGGCTGTTATATTCATAACCCAGCGGTTTTTATCTACAAAGCGCCATCACGTGCACTGCCTATAGGTGATCCAAGTTGTCTAACTTCGGCCAACCAACAAATTGCGCGACAGTTTGGTTACATAACAGCATAAAAAGATTTGCGGAGCATTTCATATTAACCCATTAACGAAGCAAACTCCAAGCTATCTATATGGAGGTACTTGGGGTAGAGACGTGTTTGTTGACATGCTCTGGAAGCAGGGAGTCGCTGACCTGCATCGCTTCCGTTTTAGAATGGTAAACGTGACAGCAGGGGTGCGTTCAAGCTAGAATACATGAATACAATACTTTTTCCTACATGTATTGCTCGTTGAACGGCTTCGTGCA
>JAUTBZ010134601.1:0-13619 GCA_032361785.1 Lepetodrilus galriftensis
TGGGGATCAAGTACATCACTAAATAACAACTTGTGGGTGGATAAATCAAGCGCAATTAGTCTCAGATCGAAATTCGTGTGTCCATTATCCAGGTCAGTCAACTGTGCTATTATGCCTTTAACAGTGGCAGGTAACAAGGCAAGCGGACCCTTAAATGTCAAAGTTCTAAGCAGTATTTATAATGCATTTCAATAAAGACTACACGTTAGTTAGGCATCTGCCAACAAATACCGGTGTTCCTTCTAATTTTATATTGAGCAACAAGGTAGATCTATAGTTCCTGCATGTCTCACTGGTTTTCAATATTTTCATATCTTTTCATAGTTTTGCTTATTTGTATATTTAAAAAAATATATAATAAACTGCGCAAACTGGTGCCACATTGTTGTGAAACCAGTTGAGTATGATTACTGCTAACAAACATTCCACTCGATAAACTCCGATACGGTCAGATAACCAGCCTCGATTTCGTCGTCACATGTGAGCGCACCGAAATAACGAACACGCATCTCTACGGAAAAGTAATGTTTGTTAAATAATTAGACAGAAATGGGACATTATAATTGGCAATTATATTTATGACTAAAGTGTGTGTATTAGTCCACAATGTTACCAGCTAATACCGATCTACAGACGACTGAAGTCGTTGGGAAGTTGACAAGTAAGTAGAGTGACAGAGCTTTAGTTTTCGTGCATTAAAAATATCTCCCCAACATAAATTTTAACAAGTTATCACAGTGTTATTCCGATTACCTGATTACAGAACGAAGTACTTTTCCAGATTGTTAAGATAATAATGAAGAAATACATATGATTAACTTATACCAGTCATCTGGTCTATGTTTTTACACTACTTTATTGCCAGATTATACTTTTGCTTGAAACACGTTTTTATTTCTTGTTGGCACTGTGAATGGATAGTACACCATCAAGTGTTGATGTCATACAACTGAAGTGCACTACACTATTTATATTAAGCAATATGAAGCAATATAAAGTTGTTAGAGGCAGCTGCACATTGTGAAATGTGTTGACTTTCCCTATGTAGGTTCTGTGACTCTTGAAGTGGAGCCAGTAGGACGTTGGTTTGAAGCTTACACTCAGCGACTCCACAACAAACATTCAGTCTCTCATCACTCGCTGTCCAGCTCCAGCTCTTCCGAGGACGAAGAAGACATCTACGACAACGACGATGTCAGCGAGGCGCTTCTACTGGGCTTAGACCCCAAAGAATGGAAGGTGTGTTACGTGAAGCAACAAATAGTTCTTAATGTTTTTTGTTTTTATTATTATTTGATGTGGAGTAGCATAGTCTTTAATGTTTTTTCTAATAATGTAATATGATGGAATGGGATGGCGCAGTATAACGTTTCGTCCATAGGGCCTGTTGCACAGAATGATCGCAGCGCCTCAAATATCATAACTCCTTGTCAACTCTCTGCTAGCCTACAAGACTCTCATACATAGATTGTTTTGTGAAATCGGCCGCTGGTTGGTTAGCCTTGACTTTTCAATCCCAAACCATGGTCAATTCAGTGAAAGATTCCCACTGCGACATAAAACAATAACCCGCTCCTAGTCAATTTGCCTTTGAACGTTATTTTAACGAGTCAATTTCAGCATCAAGATCATTATGCAGTTCTTGGGCTGAAGAATATTCGACACCGAGCAACCGAGGATCAAATAAAAAGAGCATGTAAGTTATAATTTCCTTAAAAATATCAATTTCAGTTGCACTGTATAAATATGTGTACTACATTAATCAGTTAATATAAATATTTAATAAAAAAAATATAATATAAAGGAGAATAATAATAAATAATAATAATGAATATTAATAATTCGGCAAATCCAGGCATAATACTTGCTCATGATGTTACATATAATTTATAAACTATGTATATACAATAGACCTCACATATACCGGCCTCGGATAAACTGGACACTCGCATATAAGTTAACGGACTGAATCTGAAGTCCTATGCGTATAACGGACAGAAAAGCCGGTCCCAATGAGTCCGTTATATACAAGGGTCTACTGTATGTGCATCCATGATAGGTGAATACAAATGCAGACTATGTGGATCCACAATTTAATGACTACTGGTAGGTGACCTAAGTAAGTCGTAGCAATGTTGTGATATTTTCAGACAAGCGCAAGGTGCTAAAGCATCACCCAGACAAGAGGAAAGCCAGAGGGATGAAGGTGAAGGACGGAGAGGACGACTACTTCACCTGTATCACCAGAGGTAGGTATCGGCCAATCAAAATGCTTTGTCAGGATGGTTGGCCAATCGCATGGCTCATTGGAGTAATTGCTAAAAATAGGATGTTGTCAGGTCGTACTCTTGTGGAAGTAGAGTGAGTGAACATGGAGTTTAACGTCGCTGCGGGAATCTTTCACCCATTTGCGACGATGGGGAAGTAGAAGGTGAACCATAAGTGCTGCAATATTTGGGGGGGCTAATGTTGTTGTCGCCAACATGGAGAAGGTTAAATATGTGTGACATTGAGAATTCTATTATTGGTAAACATTGATTCATTCCTATTTTTTTCTGTTCATATATTTATTCATTCATTGTTCATTTATTCATTCATTCACTTATTCATTCATTCCTCAGCATATGAAGTACTTGGGATGCCACCCAAGAGGCGGGCCTACGATAGCGTAGATCCAGAATTTGACGACTCAGTGCCATCAGTCAATACAAATTCCAAAGAAAATTTCTACGAAGTTTTCCGACCAATGTTCGAGGCGAATGCAAGGTTCGAAAAATATCCTCAGTCATTTTTTAATTGCAAATTATAATGATGATTATTATGTATGATGGGGCGGGTGGACTTCAGATCCAAAGGTCCCAAGTTCAAATCCCACCCCAGGGGCCCGATATCAATGTTCGCGAAAGTTACCTTTCTGGCGTGATATTGATAGGATGCACTGTCTCTAGAGTGGCTATGCAGTTATCATCCTTGGTCTTGTCGATACCAGCCGGTGCTCGTAGGTTTACTGCAACCTTCAGCGCTACGGATGTTGCGACTTACCTCCTGCTCTAAACTGACAAGTAGTGATATTAGTGACAGAATCTAGAAAGCGACTACACAATTTAAAAAATAATAATAAATAAATTTCCTTCAACATCATTAAAATGTTCATCTCTATGTTACAGATGGTCAAACAAGAAACGCGTCCCACGGTTTGGATCCGATAGCTCATCCTTCGATGAAGTCAACGATTTCTACTCATTTTGGTCAGTTTTATGAAACATGAATGGATTTTCTTATTTAACCCTCTCCCTGCTGAAGGTGACTTAAGTTTCCCAATCACATACAGAAATAGAACACTTTGATTTTATTCAACGGAGAAGGTAAATACATTTCTTCATGTTTTGACGAATAAATAAAATTAATGAAAATTAATTTCTGACAATTTGTCAAGCATAATTTTAACATATTGTTTCACTTTTCCGAACAGTTGGTATGTTGTTTTGTTTCAGGTACGAATTTGATTCGTGGCGAGAATACTCGTATTTAGACGAAGAAGAGAAAGAAAAGGGAGAGAAGTATGTTAAAACTTGCCCATCTCAAGCTCACTATTGTCAAATTCTCACTTATTTAATGTGACAAATATCAATATGTAGCTTGCTAGCATTTTTATCATTGTAGAGGAAATACTACTTTGGAAAAATTAATTCTTTTATTTTATTTACATATTTGAATCATGTGTTACAATTTTCTTTAGTCGCGATGAAAGACGTTGGATAGAAAAGCAAAACAGAGCAGCAAGACAAAAGAGAAAGAAGGAAGAGGTATCAAGAATACGTTCATTAGTTGGTGAGTAGCATTTTGACAGACTATATTGTCATCCAATTGTGTTAGTTTTCATTTATTTATCAGAATGTTTAATTTTAATTTTCAAGTTTTTATTTATTTCTTAAAATGTTTAATTTTAATTTTCAAGTTTTTATTTATTTCTTAAAATGTTTAATTATCTATAAAATATTTAGGACTTTTTAATAACATAAGCCAATCAAATTTCCAGATAATGCATATTCCTGCGATCCACGAATCGCCAAATTCAAAGAGGAAGAGAAAGAGAAGAAGCTTGCTATCAAACGTGCCAAGCAGGAAGCAGTCCGCTTAAAAGCTGAAGAGGAAGAGAGGGTACGAACTTTGTACTTCGGAATTTAAATAAATACTACAGTTCAGTATTGAGAGATTCCTGGTCAGGATGGATTTCCATCTCATCTTCCATTCATATCTCTGAATTGGGGCTATGCTTTAACTTTTTAGAAACAGTGATTGCTCTATGGGACATCTCCAGTTGCGTTCAGCATGGAGAGAGTTAAGCAAGAATGCATATTCGATTGGTCGGTTAAAATTCCTCTAATCTGATTGGTCCAGGTTCGTCAAGCGATTGAAGATGAAGAAAGGAGGAAGAGAGAAGAAGAGGAGGAGAAAGCCAAAGCAGAGGTGAGTGGTGTTCGTGTCTAAAGGTCGTTCACGGTCATCTCTGCGTCGGCCATTGGTCGATGTCGTCATGACATCATCCTCTCATGAAATCTTGCACTTACCAGACACTTACCATTTCTTAACTTTACATTGAATATTTTTGTTCATGTCAGGCTGCGGCAGCAAAGAAGGAAAGAGACGCTCAGAAAAAGGCCATGAAGAAAGAGAAGAAAACGATGCGAACTGTGATAAAAGTAAGTCGGTCAGTCCTGAAAACTGACCAATCAGGATCCATCTTTTTGTGAGAAAAGGTGACAAGTGGCGTTTTTTTTTTGCCAAATCGGCTAGTTTTTTTCATGTCCTGGTGCTTCCGGCAGCTAGATTGCTTTATTTGCAAATTTGCCAGCAAATGTCTAGCTGTGCATTTCAGCTGGAGGGAAGTCAGCAAAGTTGTTTTATTTCCACTTTCGTCGTCATGTGACCATACTCTCGAACTAGAAAAAAGCGGCCAGCTGATGTAGGCAAAACGACCGCAGCTACTGTTTGCATGATCATAATTTAACTGATAAAAAGGCGACAAAATGTATTGATGCTAAATTTAACACAGAATGTGTAAATTGAGACTTGTATGCATGTATACTTTTAAATTTTTGTTCTTATCATTTCGGTGCGAGTGTGCCACATACCTTGTCCAACTGTGTTAATATCGATGATGAAAACAAGCTCAAACATTGAGTTTCTTATTTCAGGAGTACGAATACTTTGCCAGTGATGACAAGGAGAGGGTGGAGCATATGCAGGAAATGGACAAACTGTCAGAGTTGCTCTCGCTTACTACGTACGTACCCTTTGAATGTGTGTGTCGTCGCCTATGGGTGAGATATTCCCGCCGCGACGTTAAACATTAATTCAAACCAATTTGAATCTGTGCCATGCCAGTTATGTACAAACTGGCAGAGTTGCTCTCGCTTACCACGTACGTACCCTTTGAATGTGTGCCATGCCAGTTATGAGTTAACAAATTAAATTATTTGAATAACGAAAGGAAGGAAGGAAGGAAGGAATGGATTGAGAGAGTTAATGTGATGCTCTACAGATGCACATTGAATTAATGCTCTTCTCCAGGTTGCAATCTCTCAATGAATCTCTGAACTGCGGCGACAAGGAGAAAGCAAGGGAAGCGTTTGTACAGCAGGTAAGTCATTATGTCCATAGCAGTTGATGTGTGCCCCTTAGTCCGCTGTTTGACGTAGTGAAGCATCTAAGTCATTATGTCCATAGCAGTTGATGTGTGCCCCTTAGTCCGCTGTTTGACGTAGTGAAAGTGTCTAAGTCATTATGTCCATAGCAGTTGATGTGTGCCCCTTAGTCCGTTGTTTGACGTAGTGAAGCGTCTGGTCAGAGAGCAGTAAGTTGGTTCCATCCCCAGCTGAAAGTAAGGGCACATGACGTCATTGACATTTTACCAAATCGTTTTACTGTGGATTAATGTATAGCGCGGCGCCTTTGATCTTTCATACAACTATGCTAGAATTCTTAAATGATTGGGTGATAAATAGAATCTCACCCTCGTGTGTTTTGATATCGTCATTATCATCCTTGTTGATAATAGTAACATAAATACTTTGCAAAACCTCGTTACTTTTATCAACTCTTGGGATAGCGACGACATCAAAACACGAGAGTGAGATTCTCGATTTATTGACGCTGTTGCTGACCCTGTTAAAAGGGCCGAGATCTTGCACATGTGAAGGAAATTAATTGTGAGATTCTCGATTTATTGACACTGTTGATGACCCTGTTAAAATTGCTCTGTTCTCGCACAGGTGAAGGAAATGAACGCCATCATTGACCTCGAAAAACGTCAGCAAATGGAATCGTTTACAAAGAGCAGTAGTGGCGACAGTAACAAGGGCAAGAAGGCCTGGGCACAGGAGGAGTTGTCTTTCCTTATCAAGGCCGTCAACCTCTTCCCCGCGGGCACAAAGGACAGGTATGTATTCCAGTCTGCGCTCAATAACACGAAATTCGGTACGGCAAAAACTCTTGGACGGAACTAAAAAAAATCACCAATAATATGACAGGGTTCAATGGAACTAGAGGTCTGGTACTGAGATTACACTTCTTTTTGAGTATGATTTCATGCTCAAGCTCAAATTTTATATGGGGATTTGTGAACAGTTGGGAATTAAATCGCATTCATTAAAGTTTCGTAATCTCGGGGAGTAGATATATTATTTTTTTTACTTTATTTTTTTTTTACGGCAAGTTCATCCAGCAGTCCTAACATTCCACTTGATAAATTGTGTTCTGTTAATTTGAATGAGACAGATCTTTGTTACGTATGGGTGAAAAATTCCTGCAGCATTAAACAACAAATTGCCCTCGTTTTGCAACCTTCTTGTGATTTGCATTTTGTAGGTGGGAGGTCATTGCAAATTTTATTGGTCAGCACGTCGCTACCAGCAACAAGAATGCAAAGGATGTGCTAGGAAAAGCCAAGGATCTGCAGAAAAATGGTATGTATCAATCATGATATCAAAATTTGAAAACAATTTCTATTTTGTTTGCAGGATTTTGTTCCATCATTTCTCTAGACGTTCATTGTCAGTTTTCCAGAGTCTTACATCAATATAAATTAACTTTAATTTCGGTGCCTGGTCCTGTTCGGTAGAATGGTCGTAGCACAGTGAGAGTTGTAACTCTGTTAGTCCCTATACCTGCATAGGAGGCTGCGGTGTGCTATGATCCAGGCCTGCATTTCAAGAAAGGTTCATAATGGTAGTCTGGCCCTAAATCAAGAATTACATCAATACCAGTTATAAATAAAAGCATGGCCGGACTACAGTACAATCATTTTGTAAAACGCGTGTCTGGACTTTCCTTCCTCTATGAAATAGAACGGCATGTGTCTAACAACAACCTTAGCGCTGGTGTCTACGACCAACGATGGTATTACGGTTACCTTAAGACTTGGTCACACTGGTCGATGAGTTGTATAACGAGTCTGGTTCGATTGGTTGTACGAGTAGAATTTGTTCTAGTCATGCAATCTCGGTTGTTGCAATCCGTCATTTGGAATTATGAATCGCATCGCATGTACGCTCACACTGTGCAATTCGACATCATTACAACCAATCGACCTGTGTGAGTCCACCTTTAGAGTCATGCCGATTCATACAGGGGAGCATATATAATTGTTGAAATCCTATGATGAGACACATGCCGCAACTCGTAAAATTGACAGGAAACGTTTTTCTGCATTTTCCAGATGCGTTCCTGAAGGAGGAAGCTCAGAAGAAAGCGTACGAGAAGTTCATGACTGAACACAAGTCCGTGGATTCCGGCTGCAAGGATGAGCCAAGTCTAAGAGTGGAAAGTATGTTTTGTAAATTTTATTTTTAATTTTATTAGTTTTTAATTTGAAGGAGCAAGTAATATGGAGACTTCGGTTATTGGAGAACATTTGATCCAAGGGCAGATTTTATTTGTAAAAAATTATTTATATTTTTTAAGCTCTAAATTCTTTATTTCTATATATTGCAGTCCACAGCCAAAGGGAGGCAACTGTTATATAAATGATTGCTGCACACACCAATGTCTGCTGCACACACCAATGTCATAATCAGGATGCAACACTATTTCCAAAATGATTTCTGGCAGTTTATATCAACATGTGTTTTGTCCATAGAAAGATTGTTGACGTATTATGTGATTTGCATTGAAAGTATGTATGTATTCCAGGCATCGTGGATCAGCAGATGCGAGAGACGGGGACCAACCCCGCCCCGTGGACGGCCGACGAGCAGAAGCTGCTGGAGCAGGCTCTCAAGACGTACAACGCCAGCACACCGGAGCGCTGGGAGCGGATCGCCGACTGCATCGTGTCCCGCAGCAAGAAGGACTGCATGAAGAGATACAAGGTACTGTGGCTCTCTGACACTATCGTGACAGGATGCACCGTTTGCCGTTTGTACTAAAGGCATCAGGGGTGCATTCAATCAGCACAGGGCTGAGTAAGCCGCTTAGCTAAACTGGTTCCCTGTCCCATGTATGATTCTTGAGACAGTGGCTAGTTTTGTAAGTCACTTGCAAGCACTTCTGTCATTGAACGCACCCCAGATTCAAATCCCGTCCCGGGAACCCGGCATTAATATTTGTGAAAGTCGTGATAGGATGTCATCTATATCAAAGGCACCTGGTTAAAATCACGTGAATGTTGCCTTTCTGATGTAATCATGATAGGAAGCGCTGTCTGTAGAGTGGCAATGCAAATATCATCCTTGGTCTGTCAGTACCAGCCAGTGCTCGTAGGTTTGCTGCAACATTCAGCGCTACGGATGTTGCGGGTTTCCTCCTGCCCTAAGAATCTTCAAAGCGACTCTAAACCCCAATTTAAAAGTTTCCTCCTGCCCTAAACTGACAAGTCGTGATATTAGTGAGATTCTAGAAAGTGACTTAAACCCCAATACAAACCAAAAAAAAATACACAAAAAAAAAATACAAATGAAAAAATACAAAAAAAAATATCAAAAAAATTAAAGGATACATTATTTATGCAAATTGTGTTTTTACTTTCAGGAGCTCTGTGAGATCGTGAAGATGAAGAAAGCTGCTCAAGATGCCGCCAAAGCAAAGAAGACGTGACAGCAGTCCACTGTTAGACCTCTAGCTTCTTAATCAAACGACGGATCCCGTGTCATGTCGAGTCGTGGGGTTCATCGTCGTATGCATAAGATACTCGTTGCGACTAAAACTTTAATTCACTAGTTACTGTGTTCTTTGTGAGAGAGAATATGAGACGTCCTGCATTGTGGTGTGAATCGGCCGTGATGTGCTGTGAATATCGAAGCTCGTTTGTTTTCGAGGAATAAGACTGCTGAATGTTTATCGTGAGCCGTTATTAAAATGCAAATAAAATGGCCGCCCGGCAAATTTGTCAGTCTACTTGCCCACTGTTAACCTTGTTCTTTTTTATTTTATTTTTCCACTGCTGTCAGACAGACAAATAATGAATTATTAATATTCAAAATAGTACTTTATTTTTACTGTTATGATATTGCATGATGACATTAGTCACAGCATCGTCGCAAATGGGTGAAAGATTCCCGCAGCGACGTTTAAACTCCATATTCACTCACTAGTTGCAGCAAATCAACAACAAAACTTGCTTAGGAAGTACCGTAGTTCTAATATTGTTTGTACTTTTCTATTTTCTTTGTGCATTTGATGCATAATACCAGATTTGTACTTTGAGAGGTCACAAGGAAAAGTTATCAAATATATCAAACAAACTGCTAACACAACACCTGAACAGAATACATGTCCGTAATGCATGTCTGTTATTTCGAAATTTATGTAGACATATAGTTTTCCCACGTTTAACTTCAAATGCGAGAATTCCTGTGTATTTTGATGATCACGTGATATCTGACAGGTTTGGCCACATTGAAGCGCATGTTAGTACCATATGTGCACGTGAATAATGTCACTTGAATAACAAATCTTTTGTGACATATTCCTGGAATTCTCATGGACAGTTGAACATAGGGGGGAGGGAAGACTAAAGGTCTTAATTATTATAAATTAACATCTGTGTATGTCAACTGTTTTAAAGCAAGATCAAATTGGCATATTTGTCATTGATAAATTCTTTTTTTTATAGAATGGAAAGGTATGCTTCAGTGTGTATTGTATAGGTAGAATAAGTCTGCAAATATTGTATTGTGTGGTATTGATATATCAGCAAGGAGTCATGGTATTATTTTATATGTTAGAATTCTGTCTGTGTGTGAAAACCCAAGACTGGCTCTGGCAACATTTGAACTTGTTGATTGTTTGCTAGGAAATATGTATGCAACACCCACAAGATTTGAAAATTGAGAAATTGTTGGAATGAATTGTATTGTTCAAATATTATATTGCTAAAAATACAATTAATTAAACATTAAATATGTGTCTGTTGTCTGTAATAAATAGTTGTGATGTCGGTCAACAGTTCGCTATGCAATTCAGGACTGCCTACAGTTTAGCTCGTCGCAAATGGGTGAAAGATTCCCACAGCGACGTTAAACTCCATATAGCGGCTGCAAGTGAGTCATGTCTATTTTAAAAATTTCGAAAAAATCTTTAAACTGGGAATTCCGGTGATAGGCTAACAGAAGTCCATGCCTTATAGTGACTAAAAATCCAAAGAAAATCTTAATAGAATGTTACAAAGGATTGTATCCTTAAATTTCTGTTTGATTCAGAGATGAATTATCTTGTTCAGCATGTTTCACGGGTAATAAATCCTGAGGCAACCTAAGGTACGTAAAAAAGACAATCATGCACATTTCACCTACATGCTTATCACAAAAATCAGTAAACTGGGTATGTCTATAAATAGAATTTGCTCTACTTGCAGTGCCTATTCACTCAGAGTTTAGCACTTTTTTTAGGTGGAACACTTGTTACAAGGTGATGAACTTTAACCCTGTCTCTGCTGGATGCCCTAGCAATATATGTCACCTCCATCAAGAACAAGCGTTAAATACAACAAAATGGCACGTTTTTTAAATTTTTAATAATTTATTTACCTTTTTCAGTGATCGCATGTTATTTGTACCACACATCAGATACCTGTATATATACACACCACAAACACTCACACAGTTCACAGACAAACGGGAGGTGAACAAACAATGTGTGACGAAATCCACACAAAACAAATCTAAACTGTAATACTGGGTGAGCCCTATAGGACTAATAACACTGATTTAAAATACCCATAAATTAACCACCACTCTTGCCATGTCTTAATCGGCTTGCAACAAAATACAGAAAAAATGTCTATACTTCTTAACATCAACACATTCAAAGATTTTGGTCCCTATCATTTTTATATTGTGAAAATACATGCTGCAACAGAACTAGCTTTAGTTTTAGCTGTACAAAGGTCCTTGCACATTGGAGGCGAATTTCACGGCGACAACACTGGTGATGTACGTTCTGAGATGGAACCGTATCATATGCTTGCACACTGAAAGCTTTTGATGTCGCCGCTGATTGGCAACGCGAACGCGATATTTCACTCGCCTCCGGTGTGTGAGCACCATTACACATAGCATATTGCCAGATCTAATAAAACTCGGATTTCCAGTTTCGCTTCATATTTAGACGAGTCTTTCGTTCTAATCAACTGTCCAAAACATTAGCATCAGGGTGTCGTTTCTCAAAGCTCTCATATCTACTACCAGGCCATAAGTGCTCTCATAGCCATCACATACACATATTAGTAATGGGACACTGACGAGAGCGCTCTATGTCCATGAGACCTTTTGAAAAACAACACCCAGGGTATAAGCACATTTTCGTAGCGATCTTCAATACATGGGGATCATGCACTTGCGAGAACGCTATGGTCTCGTAATGGATATGAGAGCTTCGAGAATTGATACCTAGTTTGGGATCTGATTTTACAGACACTGGCATACTGCCTGATTGAATCTTCAATCTATATTACGCATAAAGCTGGATTCATACTTTTAACGGCGTAACACGGCGCACCTCGCTAGCACACGTTTACCGGTGTAGCAGTCACCAAACACTCTAGGTTGAGCTTCCTGGGGGAGTGTTTTTTGGATGCTACACCGGTAAGCGTGTGCTAACGTGTTGCGCCGTGTGACGCCGTTAAAAGTATGAATCCAGCTTTATTGACATTTAATTTGACAATTTACTTCAAAAGTGACAATATGTATCATAAGTTGGTCACATGCTGTGGTAGATATATTAAACATTGTTACATAAATGATGACACACAATGAGCAATGATGACGGTGTCAGTACCGTCTTTTTGAGATCAAGTATGATGACCGGAGAAAGTCGCCCTCGACAAGATGACAAAACCAGGGATATAGTACAAAGCTGACCAAAGAAAACAAGACATTAGAAATCATGACTCATGAATATATGACTACACTCTACATGAAACCTGACGATTTTACAGTTTCTGAACTTTCATGAATTATGCATATTTCACATTTTCGGTCATGTAGAATTCGTCGGGTTCCATGTAGTGTCGTCATATTCATTTTTACGGATTCTGATGTCACTTTTCTAGGTAGGTTTGTAGTACATATAGTCCAATACCGTTGATAGGAGGAAACTGGTTTGATTATAATTTCAACATAATATCAGTTGTCAGTCAAATAGTCTGAGAATGAGAAAGGTGAATGAGAATGGCCTGCATTCAGAAAGATGAGCATTTTGTAACACTCTGAAAGTGCCACAATTTGTTACAGCTTACTGAATGCAGCTTTATTAATTTTAGGACTGATTAACAAAGTATTATCCTCACAACTGTTTGTTTTATTTGAGACACTTAAACGTACTTTCGTTAACCTTGCAAACATTTTGATTGTTCTCTCTTCTTTTCAATAGCACCATGCCACAATGAGCGATAAACCAGCTCGGAGTTTCGAATACACAGAGAATATGCATGTACGCATCAACGGTGAATGCACATTTTAGTACAGTATAATGATATTATGATGATTATCACAACCACCAGAATACTTTACAGTGCTTTTACAAACATGTAATGCAAAATAGATGAAAAACAAGCATTTAGTGCTACATGGCTGCAGACAGTTGTTCTTTTGTTCGTGTCCTTTCACATTTGACACGCGGACGCATATTCTGTGCGTATTCAAAACTCCTGAGCTGGATTATTAACAATCAATGTGTCTAAAATTATCCACACAAGAGAAGCATCAAGAATGAAAGAGAGGCATTAATTAACATTTACAAAGTCATTCCAACATTTTGAGAGAATCGTATAAAGAGAATATCAGATGTACGATGGAAAAAACATTCATTCTTCACAGGGAATTGAAATGTAAAATATATATATATATCTATATGAATCAATAAATAAAAAAACAACACTCTCAATAAAGTTAACATGCATGTAATAATATCCCAAAACAAAGACATAAATACTACATCACGGAACAAGGACTTTGTGTTTGTATTTTTGTGCATCACAATGTGCGTGCGTGCGTGTGTGTGTGGATTAGCATGCATATTACGAGTGTGTACCTTTAATAACGTATGTGTATGATGGCACGTGTGTGTGTGTCTAGTGTCAGTCTGTCTGTGTGTGTGTGTGTGTGTGTGTGTGTTATCAT
>JAUTBZ010134612.1:0-13619 GCA_032361785.1 Lepetodrilus galriftensis
GGTTTACCGCGCGGCTCAGGTGTGGCCAGTTCATGCATTTTCATAAGAAGTGATCGGTGCGTGACGCACGCAGCGAGAACCGCTGCGTTTCCCGCGCTAGGTTTGGCCGTACCTTAAGCCTGGCGCACACGAGCGTCTGCGTCGCGCTTGCGTCGCGCCTGCGTCTGGATTCTTGCATTTATATACGCAGGCGCAACGCAGACGCTCGTGTAAGACAGGCTTTAATAATCATCCTCGAGACGCGCAGTCAGTGTTTATTCTTACGCTACGCCTCAGTGGCGTATGTAAGCAGACACATGACCCGCGTATCAGAGGATGGTCCAGAACGCGTTGACTTTCACCTACAACACGTCAACCTTCACCTTCTGGCGCTGTCTGTATACGTCTTCTCCGTGTTCCATGTCGCTCAGGTAGCTGGCGTTGTGCGACATCGTCCTGATGTGGGTCTGGTACAGTGAGACATATACGTCGTGGGGAGCTGTCGATAGACCGGATGTGTACTATTTAGTGTGCGAACTCGTCAAATTATATTGCTTTTTTCAATGTTGGTGTGCGAACTCATCGGATATCGAATACAAATCATCCAATTTGACTGATATGTTATTGGTACCGGTTGTGTGTTATTTAAATAGTGTGCGAATTCATCGGGTTATATTGCTTTTTTCAATGTTGGTGTGCGAACTCATCGGATATCTCAATATTCCAAATAAAGGGCCTATTAACGAAAAGTGATCACGCTGTCCTATTTAATCTCCTGAGTATGTCCTGACTATGTACATGTACTATGTCCTGACTACATGTTCTAATGATGTGCACATGGCTATGTTCTGACTATTTAATCTCCTGAATATGGCCTAATAAATATCCCGAATATGTTCTATGGTGAAAACTATTTCGGGGGCAATGTTTCCGAAGCTACTATATCACAAGTGTTTTAAACTGTTCTGTATTTGTTTTATATTTTTTAATGGTACGTGCTAGATTAAACTTTGCTTATTACTTATTTAAATATCAACAAGGATCAGAATGTAAAGTCGTTGCATTAATCGTTCTCATATACTTTCAGAAATAACGTATTTATCGATATGTTGTAACTCACTATAATAAAAGAAAATCATGACATGTTATAGTACCTTACCTGAAAATGCAACCGGGGAAATGAGACAAAAACACAGGTAAAACAATATCTCAGTCGCCATATCATGTATCCTATAAAAGAAGCGATATCCGGGTGTTACATTGTGTTTATGTGTTCAGATAACACAAATATGCGTGTATCCCGATCCTTTTTATCCAAACGCCATGCAGTTGACACTTTGGGGGGCCATAGCAAAACTCCAATGGAATGGGAGTCACAGCTAAATGTCTAACTATGGTGTTCAATGCATGGGAATACGTTTTCAAATATTCAGGTTTCTATTTTCAGTAAGGATTTCATTACTCAAATCAAATTTTGGGGATTGGTGAATTAATTTTGAAAAATGTATTTATATAGCGAATAATATTCACACAGAGAGGGATATATTAATATTTAAATATATCAGATACAACTATACCATTTTGTTTAATAATGAATTCAAATGTAAGACTGCGTTATGACTAAAAGTGCGCCTGATCATAAAAATAAATTAAAGAATTGTTTCATTACGTGCGCCCAGTATACATTGTGTGATTGTTGCGCCATATAAATGAACATTATTATTGTTGTTGTTATTATTGTTGTTATTGTTGTTACTATATCGTCTATATTCGCCATGGAAAATGACACTATAAATCTATTACACTGTATGTTAGTGGACTAGAAAAAAATGTTTGAGATATCCCCTTTGAAAATCGAACAAAATAGGGTTGAAAGTCCACGTGCAGTTATAGTTGGTATGATATCATAGTACCCAGACGGGGGATAGATAGGGGGAGAGAAAGGGGAAGATGGGGAGAGAGAGAGGGGGGGAACATTTATTGTTAATACATTTCAGATATATAGGCAATATTATAACAAGAAATCGTCATGTTCTATAAATTCATAATTTTATTCACAATTAGAGAAAATATAATGTTATCAAAAATTATAAACTATTTCTCACACACATATTCATATATAAATAAAACAACAACCTATAATGTTGGTACAGTATATGCATTTATACCAAATGTAAATGTGTTTTATGTAAATACTAGTAAATGGAAATAATTATGAAGAAATATTTAAAACATTTTAGTGATACATGTACATACATTTTAGTGATAATGTGAATGTATACATAATTACAATATACATGTATATTTCGAAATATTTCACTGTATGTGAAGTCACGCTTTCACATATCAGAAAATGTTTATAATACTAGTAGTTAAATAAAAACTATTACTAGACTACTCAAGCATGTAAACCTTTGCGGGCCGGATTGGAGAATGTAGCTTTTGAACTGTACATGTACATATCAATTTTGACCGATTCATACATTTTCTTTCATTTTCTTATCACATTCTTATTAGAAGGTGCATTTCTCTTTTGCACCTTCACTCCTTCATTGGTAGACGATGTTTTAATACATCTCAAAAATACACTTTTAATGTCCTCCAGATTTATGAAATTCTATCAAAACTGGACGGGACAAAACCTGATTTGTTTTAAAATGTCCATTACATAATGATAGACGTTAAAGATCACAGTTGGGACAAAACACAATCTAAATATAATTAAATCTGGTTTTATTTTCATTACTCTCCAACAGCAAGATATATAGACCTTTCGTATGTAGGGGTTATGTTCTAGTATTTTTTGTACAATCGTAAATACTTGTTTCACGATAATACTGCTGATTATATTTTTAAATAACGTATTTTTGAACCAATTTGTTGTAAGGGCAAAGTGTTGTGACATAATAAAAACTCACATTACTAGATATTACTAATTGTAGATATAACTAAGAAACGTAAAGACAATTTGTAAATAAGTTATCTGATTGGATAAAAGCAGAGTTCACGGAAGGTCATTAGGGGCCTATAACAAACTTCTATACGGGGTTTCATTAGAACTTAGTGTTAATGTTGGAGAGTACCCGAAGGGGGAAAATATTTAATTTTAATTAAATTTGGTCAATATGAACATTAATATACAGATGAATGAAAATTACAACCTGTAGAATATTTGACAACGTCAATCATGTCGCACAAATTCAGGAATCTAGGCATATATGAGCATACAGGCCAGAGATTACGAAAATAAATTTGTGAACGAAACCGTGAGTTGAGCATGAGTTTGTATTCAAGAATGTTCGTGATCTCAGAGCCAGCTATTAATTAACAAGTTAATTTAGTATGTGACAGTCCTTACTTAATTTAATACATTCATCAAATAACATGCATTATAAAGAACAGCAAACAAAACCAACACTATAAGCAAACAGACACCAATGATAGGCCTATAATTATATGATAGTTTTGGTATACAGTTCTAATCTAAAAATAATGCAGCGTTGCTAAACTTCACAAATGAGCCCGAAACGGATTTCAATATTTTAAATAAAGAAAACAGAAAACAGAGGACACAAATATCCAGTAGAAATATTTTGGACTGAATTGGTGTTATTATTTTGCTCATATCACAGGTTGTCAGTTTTGGGACATTTATAAACCCGCAATACCTATAGCGCTGAGTGTTACATTAAACATGCGAGCACCAGCTATATAGTATACGGACACGAATCTTTGCCAAATGCATTTATTCTATAAATGTAAATAAAAATAAATAATAAAAATAGAAATCCATGGACTCCAGTGCTTCACGGTCGTACAGATCGCATCGGAAAAAGCGGATTCGAACTTGGGACTTTTAGCTTCGAAATCCGACGATGTACCACTGTGCTACAACCCATCCCTTATATACAGTTAGTCATGTATCGCAGTTAGTATTGTGAGCAAATCAATATATGATTGTATCGGGTATCTGGTTATCGCATTACGGAAACCATATATGTAACAACATTGTCAATATTTCTTATTGTGGCTATACCTTTCTCTCCACTTTTTATGTTGTGTTGTGTTCAAGATTACTGCGCTCACATGCATGCAGTCTGTCAGTTTACGGCAAGGGGAACCTGCAGCACCCATAGCGCATAGTGTTACAGTAAACCTGCGAACCTGCTGGTATCGACTAACCAATAATGACTACCAAACTCGAGTTCATACATTGTGTCCTGTTATGACGGCATTGGAATTGTAACTTCTGCAGAAATTGATGTCATCGTTTGCAGAAATTGGTGTCATGGTTTGCAGAAATTGGTGTCATGGTTTCTGGGTTAGGCTAGAACTCGGAACAATGGGCTCCACTGTGCTGTCACCTGATCCTACTAGATCTACTGATAGAGTTGCTAAAACTACTCAAAGTCACAACCACCACGTGACGTATAGCATAAGGGAAGACATGTCATCCAAGTTGGCATGAATGCATGTCTAAAACCTTAGACAAAATGCTTTCCACTCGATACGTAGAAATGCCAGTCACTTTCAAAGATTGTACGCAAACGCATATAGTAAATTGGACTAGCTTTCTATTGCACTTTCTTACAGGCAAGCGAGGTTTAAGTTTCAATTTAATCATAAGGAATAATAATTGGTTAGTTAATAGTACCAATGTACAATATTTGAGCATGTTTCTAGACGCGTTCGCTATTTAAGCAGGAATGTTAAAAGGGCCGTAGGCCTATATATTGGATTACCATTGGTAGCAACATTTCAAAACTATTCCTAAAATGTTATAATTATGTAAATTATGAACTATCATTTGAGTATATTACTAGTACCCTACGTGTAACGCTTTCCCCCCTTTATTTTAAAGCTGGGTTTTAGAGCCGCTTTCAAGATCATTACACTTATCTCACACTCTGGGACTAAAAAACAGTACGTTGGATTACTATTCGTTATATTTAGCAACGTCTCAAAATATTTCTAACTAAAATTAATGTATAGGAAGCATAAGCTGTCATTAATCCTATGTAATTAATCAAGAAACGTCCCTTTAAATTTGTCATCCTGGCATTCGCATGTTGGATAGTTGTTATTGCAGCACATCTGCAGCCAGGGTCGCCAGACGAGCTTGGCAATGGAATACTGACTGGTTCCGTACTGAACCGTCTTCAGGTGCCGCTCCGCAGCCGACGTCATCCTCTCGTAGACCTCCGGATGTCTCGTGACAGGAAGTGGCTTGGTTTCTCCCGGATCTGACGTCATGTCGTAAAGGTGTGGAGGATCGAGAACGATTGCGTCCTGACAAACGCACACGAACTCGCATCTTTGAGTCCCCGTGAAATAGTTGGGTTCTTTCAGAACAAGTTTCCATACGGTATTACCTGGAAATAAGCAGTATTAGAACCGGGTAAGGAATATTCCATCTTGCCTAGGTAAGGTGATCTAACTCCGCTTGAATACTGCAATGGAGTCAAGTGTAGGTATGAGTTCTACTCTTCCCTGGTGTGTCATAAGTATCGTGGCTAAGCTAATATCTTAGGAATTGTTAAATGATATGGATCTCCTGTTAAAATGTTTAATCGAAAAAGAAAACCGGAAGTGCAACTTCTTTATACAGGACAGACACGGATCCAGAATGTTTGTCTAGGAAGTAATATACTATAGTAAGTATATATGAAGTATACCACAGCCGATAAAATAATGAAAATAGTGTAATAATCTAAGGTCTAAGCCTTAGTACTGCTCGGATCACCAATGTGATGCCCACTAAATGATTATGACCTCCTTCTGAAAGGCATAGGCATAGTTTATTGGGGAAGACCCCCCTTCTAGAAAACTAGCTGGTTACCTTCTCTAGGTCTGTATCTAACAGCGTGAAGTTCATCGCCGCAATAATGGAACAGGAAGTCGTGGGGCGATACGTCGGCGCGTCTCGTGAGCAGCGGCATGATGTCTCTCCCGTCAATGTCTCTATCCGCTGGAACCGGAACTCCCATCATGGCGGCTAACGTTGGCAGGATGTCCATCTGCGACGTGGGTTCGTCCGACTTCATTCCGGGAGGTATCTGACCCGGCCACTTGACAACGGTAGGTACCCGGATGCCTCCGTCTACAGCCCCGTGACCTTTGCCTCCTGATGAACAAGACACGTGACGTTAGTGAAAAATAACGTTAGTGGGAGGTGACTTTCATGTATGACTATCCTTAAAAATGTTAAGCGTGCTTACCTTTATAGATGCCGTTTGATCCACCTTCCCGTACGCCTTTTAAATCTGTCTCTTCCAAATGTCCGCCATTATCAGACGTAAAGTACACCAACGTGTCGTCTGCCAACCCCATCTGTTGAAGTGCACCCAACATCTCCCCCACAGCCCAGTCCATTTCCTCTACAGAATCCCCGTATTTCCCGTGCCGAGTCTTCCCCGCAAACCTCTTAGCCGGCGTCAGATACGTGTGCACGTGTATCCACGACATCACCAACAAAAATGGCTGACCATCATCCCGCCTCGCTTTGAGGAACTCCTGACCTTCCAAGACTTCCTTCCTCATCTGGGTTTCCAAATCAATGGGTTGCTCCACGAGGTCAAAGTTACGGTAAATGGCGCTGTTGAGGAGTTTCAGATTGGTGGCAATGAAGTACGCGGCCCCAAAAATTAAGACCACAGTCAGAGACGTGAAAAAGAATGAACACGTTCCGATGTAATTCATTCTCCACAAGCTGTAAGCGCTTAGAATGATGACAAGGGCTATGGTAATTACACGATACGTGAACGTAGGGCTGTACACATGTATCAAGCTCTCGCCGTCGTCTCCGAAATCTCTGAGATTCGTGAGAGGAAGTCCGTAGAAGTAGTCGAAGCCGTGGCTGCGCGGGTGGTGGAGGAAGTCGTCGCGGGTGTGTTCGCTCCACCCCTGGTGCCACTTCCCGATGTACCCTGTCTTGTACCCAGCCTGCTTCGCCAGTTTGCCGAAGGTGACCTCCGTCGTCGGGAGGCCGTAGGTGCTGGCGATGTAGATCCCCACCCGCGGAACACCGGGTGGATTCATCCCTGGAAACACAAGAGCAAGACATAAATTACCACATTATACAGACAAGAACATTTAAATGTTGTTCTATATATTTTTAGATTTGCTTCTTGTGCCACATATTAAATATTAAATAATTCATGTTTTAAAATATTTCTTATTGAAAAATGTTTACAATAATACTGGTAATATGCCTTTAAATAAAGTGGTCACCTGATCGTACCGGATACCTCCCAGTAAGTAGAGCCGCCCTGCTAGGGGAGCACAGACTGGCTGCTGTCAGGTGCTGGCTCAGCAGGATGCCATCTCGCGCGATGCTGTCGATGTGTGGAGTTTGCAGGGTCTTGTTGCCAAAGCAACCGATGTCCCCTATTCCCAGGTCGTCTGCCACCATTAGCAGGATGTTGGGCTTCTTGCTGGTCGTGAACACGACAGATCCAAGCAGTACTAACAGCTGGATACAAAGATCCATAGTTGAGCCTTTTCTGGAATTAAATGGAATAGTATTTTGTATATAAAAGCATAACTAATCACGGTAGTCAGAGAGAGGATAGGTAGGCCTACGTAACGATAGTTACATCTTCCATGCAATTTTTTATGAAAACAGACCGACATAGTTAAAGAAAAAGTTAAATATAGAGTGAAGGTAGGTTTTTAGGAAAAATCTAAAATGACCGCCAAAATCACATAGATCTATGTAATATTATTTGTGTAGGCTATATAGCCTGTACATGTAAAGAATAGATGGCTTTCAAATGTGGACAATGTCAAAACCGAGTTAAGTAAATTTAATGAAATTTACAATAGGCCTATTTAATAGAAAATGCATGTGTAATATTACATACGTGCTGGCACGTGTCACTCGAAAAACATGAAAGGCCCATATTTTGTTATGGTAGCAGGCACTAATACCTGTAGACTAATTAAACAACTAAGAAGAACACTTGTTTTTATACTGCCTGCTATGTGCATCCATTACCAGAAGAAGAAGAAATAATAATAAATGATAATGATTGATTATGATCTCTAAATATAAAGCAAGTTCGTTTTTTTTGGCTTTGAACACAAGGGAGACAATTCATCAACCCGCTATGCAAAGAGAGTCACGTGGTATATTAGCCGCCATTTTTCTTCACAAAGAGCTATTCTTGCAAGAAAGTGCTGCAGATAACTCGGTTTAGAAGCTTCAAAGGTGCTGACTGTTGTATTTTGTATACTTGAATATAAACCCCGAGGTACCACCCTGCTAATAGCACAGTTGTTAGCAACTGTAATTGCTGCTGTGGGTGAATTTATCTAGTTTTCTTGCGACCTCGTCGACAGCCATTATGTCTGGCGACTGCACTGTGTCTTTAAACAGGTGCGACGAAGATATTGACATTCTTTCAGAGTTGTTAGACACGAATTCAAATGGATCTGAGAGTTATGACATACAAGAGATGATTGATAGTAGTGAGGACATAGATGAACTCACGAGTTATTTGAACTCGGCGAATCCGGACCGGCTGTCCGATGCTACATTGGGGACAACTTCGTCAACAGAGCAACAGCACGCATCAACAAGCATGTCAAGGTCTGACCCTCTTTTGACCCAGTCGATGATATCCGGTTGTCATAGTCAGTCACCCGCGATAGCTAAAGATACAAACCAGATCCCAGTCGTCACCTCCAGTGGGAGTGAGGCTTCTCCCAAGTCCCCAACTGTTGTTATGGTCTTCCCCAAGCCTAAATCTCAGGTTACTATTAATGATTATAATCCGATGCCGTGCATGACCAGGAGTGCTGTTAATGCCAGAGAAAGTAGAATAAAAAAGAAAACATACATGCAGCAATTGGAAAAAGATTGCCAGACTTTAAGAAAAGACAACCATTCTCTGAAGGAAAAACTTGCAGTTGAGGAAGAAAGTGTCGAGAGTCTTAGCGAGCAGGTTGCTTATCTTAAAAGCGTTATTGCAAACCAGTCCACTTTGTCAGCTTTGTTGACAAATATCCAAAATGTCGGAGGTATAAAGTTGAAGTCGTCTTGGTCTAACCTCTCGAAGTCCGACGAAAGGCTATCAAAGCCGTGCTTGAAGAAGAAACCCAGTGAAAACCAAGAAAATGAAATGGCTTCTCTTCGACGTTCCAAGCGTAAGTGTGTTTTTGAGCCTGAAAATGCCAACCCCAAAAAGTGTTTTACAGAGAATCGCAACAATGATTGTAATGATGGTCCTGTGGATAGTGGTTCTAAATCAGTTAATGTGGCTCCAATGCCAGATCCTATCAAGTTTGCTTCTGCTTCCAACCGCAAAGAAGCAGGCATTTGCCTTCATGTGAATGGCTCTCAAGTTTCCCTGGAATTCTGTGCCGCGTGTAGCGACATGGCTGCTACTAGTACAGTTCTGAATGATCACAGCTATGTCCGACCAATAGCAGTTTGAATATTTTTGTCTGACTTAATGTATATTGTGTATATTCAACTTGTATTATTACATACATACTTGCTTGTGAATATGGTTCCAGTGTCTTAACAATTGACATGTTTTGTGCCCATTTTGATGCTATCATTGTCTATGTTCATTTCAAGAAGTATTTCTTTTCTGTTTGTGTTGAAAATTGTTGATGAACTTCATGTTATTTGCATTGTCGCAAATTGCTGAAAGATTCGCAGCGACGTTAAACTCCATATTCACTCAATAACTTGTGTTATTTGCTGTCTTTTTTTTATGATATCAAGTTAAACAATATTGTTTGCTTTTCCAGCCTCCAAAATTAGACCAAAGTCTAGACACGAAGTTGCAATATGAAGTTGTTGCAATGACTCTAAAAAGAACTACTGGTGTAGTATGCCATATAAATGGTCGGTTTCTGTTTTCTTTGTCTTTTTACAGATTGCATTGAAAGGGAAATGCATTTTCCTTTTGTGGGCAAACTTGGATTTTAGAATAAATGTTCGATATTATTTAAATTGAAATATTCTATAAAAATGCATTTTGATAACATTTAATTTATTCTAAAGGTCTTATCCACAAAGGAAATTGTCAGTTCTGTTTTCACTACTACATTCAAATCATCCCATCCCAACCCCTAAGATATTCTTTTGACATTAATATTTATTAAGTTTAAACTGAAATAAAGAAAATTATTTGATTTATCTCCAGAACTACCGTAAGTCACATATGGGTGAAATATTCCCGCTGTGACATCAAGCACTAATTCATTCATACCAGCTTTTAAAACTTTATTATTTTTTTGAAGTAAATTTTATTAATTGACTCATTTTCTAAGACTTTTTAATTTACTTTCGACAAAATGATATTTAAAATACTGAAACCGGCTTAAAAATTAAATATCCCAATCCCAGCCCTCAAGTTTACAGTCTGCACCATACTAATCATGCTATTCAATTTCTTTTTCAGAGTGGTCTGGTATAGACCATTGGTTGAGAAGCGATGATCCCATTCCTTTAGTTAAAATCAAAGATGCCCATGGTTAGTATATTAATCACAAACTACAATTGGTTTATACACTTTCCCAAATATTCAAACTTTAGGAAGTGGCCTAGTCTTGATTTTGAGGTGTTTGTCAGGCATGATAATCAGCCCGACACCTACGGTTACACAACATTTCTGAGTATGATTTCATGCTCAAGCTCTGTGAAGTTTCATTCCAAAATCATGGTTTAAAAAAATTGATTTGAGCATGAAACCATACTTTAGTTTAACCCTCTCCCTGCTAAAGGCAAGCAGAGATGCCCTAATGTAGCGGTGCTTTTGCCTAATCCAGGAAGGAGGGGGTTAAATAAAAATAATAAAAAAATCTTTAAAAAACATTTCATATCTTGGAGAGCTAGACATTGATTATGAGTATGTACATGAATTATTATCATGAATGGAAATGTACCAATTTATTTGTCTGTGTGTCTATTTATTTGCCCTCAAAGTGACTTAGACCTGTATGTTAGGGCTTGTTAGTCGTTAAAATCGCAATTGTCTGTTGCCATGCTTGTATTATTGCAGTATATTAATTATATCTGCCAGTTATTGAGCCATACCGTAGTGACAATCATTGATTGGTATTGGACTACAACCAACACTGTATATAAGGTGTCGAGCTGGGACAATTCTAATGATGGAACTCTTGACTTTGCTGAACATTCCTTACGACTCGAGAAGATTTCTGCTCCTATATCTTACTGGCAATATCTTGTATCATGTGTATAATCAGTAATGTATATTGATATTAATAACTTTAGTTGCACTGTTTCTGTATGCAAGAAAGCATGTATTAGTTATTAGTTTTGCTTTTTCATGGTGCTGTTTGAAGCTGGCTGATAAGAGTGGCATGACCTTCATATCACCCGCCTGAAGGTCGCGTAAGTATAGGGTCCGTAAGTGACAAAAGATACTTGGATGCAAAAGATAATATTAGCCGTTTATCATTTAATGTCTCATTTGGAATGCGAATACTGTATGTCAATATTTGGTACTACAGTACTGTATTTGAAAGGCACTTTAGCACACCTTTTACAAAATTACTATCAGTGCAAATGGGTGAAATAAACCCACAGCAATGTAAATCAATCGGTCGGGTCAATTAAAAATTAATTATCATTGTACAATAGGTCCACTACGGGTCTTTTTGTAAAGGCTGTACATATATTTTTCATTATTTTTTTTCTTTTCGCATGCCAATGAAACACTGAAAAGAAAGTCAATTTAAAAAACTTTGGGTTGATTCAACATAAGGATTGTAGTTCTATTTTGGTCGCTATATAGTCAACAGAATTAATCACGGGCCAGTAGCATTTTTGTACATAAATTTAGCCGAATATTATGTTACCAGTGAAATGTCCAACATCTGCAGACAACCAATATTCAAGAACAGGATGCATTGGAAGAAAAATGGCACAAGATTCGTAAAGCTTACCTACAGACTATCTGCTGGCCCTTGATTTTGTTGAGTATGCAGAGAGAGAGAGAGATTTATAGCAAGTTTACAGACTACAGCTATAAGCATTCTTGAGTCGTCGCCTATGGGCGAGATATTCCCGTCGCGACGTAAAACATTAATTCAATCAAAATCTTTGGAATGCAGCCCTCTTCTCTCCAATGTATAAATCAGTGAAAGCTTATCACTGAAGATGGTTCTCTTATGTGTCACATTTGGGTGAAATATTCCTGCTGCAATGTAAAATATTAATTCATTCTATAAAGCAACTGGTTTAATACTGCCTTAATCCTGGTACAGTTCTGTGGGGTATTTTTGGTTGCCTCCAGCATGGAGAGGGTTAAATAGACAATGTTGGTGTGATTTAACTCCATAAATATAGCCATTGAACATTTTAACAATTTGCCTTTTGTCACATTGAAGCCAACATTGACTAATATGAAGAATATAATAAATTTCCCTTGCCAGTAAATTATATTTTGTAAAAGGTGTGCTATGGGCCTTTGAACCTAGTGTACAGGTACCCTTTCACAAAGCTCTTGTATCTGCTAAGAGCATAGTGCTCTTTTTGCAGCATATTGGCTATCGGCAAAGAGCATTATGATCTCTTGGTGGATAAGAGTTTCATGAAAGGATAACGAGGTATTTACTACTGGATCTTGCAAGTTGCTTAATACATGTATATATACTTTTCATGTACTTTGGTTATCGTTATACTATTGATGCATATTTCTGGAGAGTAATGTCCTATAATAGTGCTGGAATATTTAGAATTTTGTTGTAGTTCATGTCTGAATGATTAAATTCTTGTTGAAACTATTTCTTGTCTTGTTTTCTATCATTCACCTATCATTGGGTTTTGAGAAGTGGACCCGATCGGATGAGAAGTTACAGTGGACCTCGCATATAACTTACTCATGATTGGGACCAGTTATTTCTGTCAGTTATATGCTGTCTGTTATAGGCGCATGCCATAATTGACATTAAAAGGGACCGGGAGTTCAGATTCAGTCATAGGCGATTGTCCAGTGTACAGTATATGCAAGGTCTACTGTATTTGTGCTGCAAACCTATTCTACATTACTTGCAATAAAAAGAACAGTTAGCTTTTCATACACACATTTGTTTAGTATCTTCACACAAGATAGCTTTGCATAATTTTATACTGTAAGTAAGTTACAAACTTTATTTGGCATTCACATACGGTCACATTACATGCACTATTATTACGGGCAAGACAATGAATCAGGAATTGCAGTAGACCTCTCATAACGGACTAATTGGGACCAGCTATTTCTGTGAAGTCCGTTATACAGCATAATGCCTCAATTAGCGTTAGAAGGAACCTGGGACTTCAGATTCAGTCCGTTATATGCGAGTGTCCGGTTTATCCGAGGTCTACTGTATTTCTTTTTTTAACTTTGGGTTTAGAGCCGCTTTCAAGATTATTTCACTTTTACGACTTGTCAGTTATTGATAGGAGCAAGATCGATAACGCTGAATGTTGCAGTAAACATGCCATCGCCAACTGCATGGTAGCCTACTGACACCAAAGATGAACTTTGCTTCTACAAGTACCGCAATGTCTCTCATCTATCTCACCAACTTTTCTAATAAAATCTTGTATGTTTGGCGCTCAGCATTAAAGGGGTAAAGCAAGGTCTGGCCAGCTCGGAGTCGTATACTGTGTCTGA
>JAUTBZ010134623.1:0-13619 GCA_032361785.1 Lepetodrilus galriftensis
ATGCAGCTGCCTTTCACAGTGACTGCTAACATAATGCAGCTGCCTCTCACAGTGACTGCTAACATAATGCAGCTGCCTTTCACAGTGACTGCTAACATAATGCAGCTGCCTCTCACAGTGACTGCTAACATAATGCAGCTGCCTTTCACAGTGACTGCTAACATAATGCAGCTGCCTCTCACAGTGACTGCTAACATAATGCAGCTGCCCCTCGCAAATGGGTGAAAGATTCCCGCAGCGACGTTAAACTCCATATTCACTCACTCACTCAGTGACTGCTAACATAATGCAGCTGCCTCTCACAGTGACTGCTTACATAACGTAGCTGCCACTCACAGTGAGCGCTTACATAATGCAGCTGCCCATCACAGTGACTGCTTACGTATATAATGAACTCTTTATGAATCTCCATGGCAAATACATAAGATGATTTGTTTAGAATACACGTCTGTACTGTCGATCGTGACATGTCTGTGGGTCTCCGTGTTGCAGATGATACGTGCTCGATTACTAGATCTGAGATGGTGACAGGCTACGACTGCCAGATTGGAATGACGGCGGAATTCGCACGCTGGAGATTCAATCAGTTGGACAGAAACAATGACGGAATTCTGGACAAATTAGACTTCACCAGAACTCTACCAAGTAATAATCACCTCAACCAAATAATCAAAGATAATGTTTATGTGATCTCCATTTGTTTTTCATATTAAGTAGACCTATATATGTGTGTGTGTGTGTGTGTGTGTGTGTGTGTGTGTGTGTGTGTGTGTGTGTGTGTGTGTGTGTGTGTATTTGGAGGAAATAACGACAATCTATCTATCTATCATGTAATGTTTTTAAGACGTGCAGTTTAGAATGAATTTAAGGTATTCTAGTTCATATTAAATGTATCTTCATAGTAAACATCTACGAGTATCATTTCCCAGGAAAATATCAAAATATCCATACCTTGACACATGACTGACGGTTTGGTTTGAAATACGAAGCATTAACAAGACTAAGTACGCTTGGATTTCAACACACGATATAATCCTCACGCCCTGTGAAAAATATAAGAGGGGATTTATCATATTAAAGCCGTTAAAGTGTATCTTTATTTGAGAATGTTGCAGCTCGAGCTACATTGCGAGAACTGGGTCGAAGGGGACACGATGCAATGAGCAGTAATTGAATGATAAATGAAGATAAGAGGCAACAAATCAGGTTCCCTCGACGGCCACTCAAGTAGAGTTTCATTGGATGACGATTATCGGTGATATTAAGGAACACCGGGAGTTGTATACATTCATATACCACAAACGTGTGCTTTGATACCTCGGATCTGATCTAGCTAACTCCGAGTTTCACCAGAATCCGACGTTTCTAGGCAAGAGGATAAACTCCGCCTTGGCATGTCCCGCGCTGCCATGGGATTTAGCCAGATTAAGGCTGGTAGATCGCCATACAGGTGTAGGATGGACCAAAAACTTAAAATTGCAGGTGTGGAGATGAGTAGACCCGATGGCCGATCGATTTCTCATTAGACGAGGAGTTGCGATCAATTAAGTGGCCCCATATCTTCCAGAGACAAGATAACAGCGTTGGCCTCAGCAAGTTTGTCAGCTTTCGACCGTCAATTCATTATTCGCGATCAAACGAGTACTGATCCTCGCCAAATCGCCCGGATAACACGCTCTCCGTTCGGCCCCCACGCGAGTTCGGGTTTAATCAGGGGTAATAGGGAAGCGAGTAGCATTCTGTACGCTTATACACGTCGCCCTGCCTGGCTATTATGCCATGTGACACAGCATTTGGCTTAAACCATCCCCGACTATTATGTACACTTAACAGGGAACAACCCGGTGTTCCCTTTGCGCAATTGTGTCCATAAACCCTGTATTTATTCAATAGGGATTTATTAACGGTTGCGATATGGTCATAAGGGATTATAACGATAGTGGATTTCGCCCAATTTATCAATCGTTATCAGTAAGGAGAATTTAAATGCGGATAGCTAAGTGGTATCATTTTGGTGGTGTTAAGTTACAGATGAAAGGTATACGTTGGTTAGCCTGTGCATTTTAGTTGGTGTGTGTGTGTGTGTGTATATATATAAGAGAGAGAGAGAGAGAGATACAGTGTGTTTATCATTGTGTGCCTCACTAAACATTTACGTATGTGCGAGCGAGCGTGCGTGTGTGTGTGTGTGTGTGTGTGTGTGTGTGTGTGTTTGTATCTGTCCGTCTGCATGTCACTGTGTGTGTGCGTATAATGTGCATTTGTATGTGTTTCTGTGCTCCAAGACTGAAGATGTATTATGCTGAATGCCTTCTCCCCCTCTATTACAAACTAACGTGTACTTGCTTTGGTGTTTTTACAGTATCTGTCTGATCATGTCATGCAAAACGCCATTTTCATTAACTGCGGGACTTACCTCACGCATGACCAATGTGCACATTAGTGCAATAGCGATGCTACTCAAATGTCATAGTATCATTGTGTAGGAATTCAATTCTGGACCCATTACCTAAAATATACACGTGATATGACTGCTACCCGTCTTAATGCTCATAGCTGAGTATTTACTCATGGTATACCATTTATGATGGCAACTTTATTATTTTGACCCCTATGATGTCATGTATGGTGTTATGTGTTACCTCTGACCAAACCGAGAGAGGATAATTAATTACTGACGATGGGCGGATATAGTGGGATGTAATATACCCCATACCCGTTTCAACATGTGATTCTTCTTCCTAATGCCTTCTACACGAGTCTGGTTTTCCAATAATCGCCAACAGCATCACAAACAGTGGTAGAGAAAACAGCATGTGTATAACTCCTGCAAATAGTGCGCTGAAATAACACTCCGCGGAGCATATGTTATCGGCAAAGTGTAATTTACTTCTAATCATTGATACACTAGTGAAAGAGCGATATTAACCACACTTCACCATGTGGAGGGTCGAGCAGATACGCTTAAGATATTGTGATAGGTGTAATATACATGCAATAGACAACGTCCTTCTTCCCGATTACAACGTCGTACGCTGTGATGAAGTGTGCACGGCGAATGGATCCAGATGAGATACCCAGTCAGCGGAGACGTGTGCACACTCTCTGGAGTCTGTTCGTGCCAGCAGGCCGGTGACAACCCCACGTACCACTGTTATGAAGCTAAATAGCATATGCCGGGGACGGGACAATATTTTGCTTGCTAGAGTAGGTTTTAAGTAGGGAAATGATAATCCGAGGCCGGGGGTAATTATATGTGTTATTAAATGATTTGAAAGTAAAGATAATAATCGCCTTCTGTGTGCGGTCATTAACGGACCCTAGAATCAGTTTTTTGCCCGCGGCTGAAACCCTTCAACCTACAACAAATGATGCGGCATGCATAAAGATCGGAACCCGACGGTTGTGTTGTACAATACGCACGAGGACAGGGCACGACGACTACCCTAGGTGGGGGTAGAAATAACGCTTGTCCGCGGGCCAAAGGCACTTAAAACTACTGTCGGGCACGATAACTTGATTTTGGGCGTGCCGTTCTGGAGCCTGTTGCACGACGCTCTTCTAGGCTACAACTATTGTAACGTCAACGCTTTATATTGTGGCGGGAGCCCAGTTACAACTATTGTAGCACTACAAGAGCGTCGTGAAACGCAGGCCTGATCAGCATGAAGGGATCCGTAAATTGATGTTTAGATAAGTTTGTATATCTGTATGTGTGTTTAAGTAGGTGATGACCACACACTTAATTTCTAAAAAAGCTTCCTTGGTTTTATAAACATTTTTAGAAACATTTGATAGAAGAGATACGTTTTTTCGCAGGCTATTTCGAAACATTCATTGGTGCAACAATAAAAAATGATATAAATCGTTTAGACATGGAGTCAATATGTAATCAGAAACGATGCATACTAGTGAGTTATTGTCCAATTACTACAATGCATCGAACACACTCTATATAATATGACATGTAGCTTTATAGAATGTGTAGAATCGTATTATTCTTGCATATGATGAAGGTCTCACTAATCTCTGTTATCTTCGCTTGCGTCATCAGTATGCCCACAACTCGCTAAGAAATATAAATCTTCGACAAAGACGATTGTCCACAGATCATGCAATAATACATCATTTTATATCTTGTGACAATAATTAATAACTCCGCGTCACGATTAATCTTCATGTAATTAAACATATCGCAAATTTAAACGTGATAAAACAAGAACAAAGTGACAGTATGTCACCGAAGATGTTGCAATAACTTGCATAACACCAAGTTACAACATTTACATTGGCAGAACGACACTAATTAATGGCATCCTGAAACCAAATGCCACAAGTAAGTCATAGTTCGGGTGTTAGTTCGCAACACACATCTCAAAGAGGTCGTCACATACGCACAACTCGAGGCAAATCGGATTGAAAAACACATCTCCTAGTGATGTGATTGATGCTTTGCTAGATGGCCGATGCCAGACTGGAAGTTAAACCCACTTGGAAGGAAGCTCCAGATCCCGAACTGTCAATAATTGAGACTTTAGTACGTGGTAGATGTCATAAACACAAGTAGTGGGAAAGGAACGTATTGAAACGTCGTCTGTCAAAATGACGTCAGGAGTAATACAATCCGCCGATGAACTTCATCCGCCAACGCCAAGTTTCATACAACCTGCTTCCCTTCTTGCCTCGGCCACGTGACAGGAGTTCTATCCTTCGCCTCTCAGGGTAGGGGTGTGGAGGGGTGGCGGTGTGGTAGGTGTCGATACCTGCTTCTTTATGACAAATCAAGATTATTTGTGAAACGTGTCTTCGTATAAAGGCTGATATTGAGTTATCAGGGGACATTTGTGAGTTAATGATACAGTGACAAGTGAAGTGTTGCTGAAATAGTTTGAGGGAAACCAGGCTTGAAACAGCTATTACGATAATAGTTATCAGTGAGACTATTCCAGCAGAGATAAATACTCCTTGAGGACTTTGCAATACAGTGGACACGACTTCAAAATATTAATTAACTTTGAAGAGAGGCAGTACACAACCTTCTCACAGGGTTGGCATAGTAACTGAAATGCATGCGGACACAACATACTAGTATATGAATGCACAGAGGAATACACATTCGCGCTGTGCATTGCATGTCATGGCTATATGCATCTATGTCTCTGTATGTATGTCTGTCGCTCATCAAATGGTTTGGGCTAGACACTCCCTTCAATTCCAGGTACTTTGATTAATCGTACATTGTATATTTTGTATTGTTAGTACACTGCTATATAGGTGCAAACTCAGCAATAAACAATTAATGTGGTAGAACATAAATCTACCTTCAGAAAGAAGTTAATCAGCACCAGTATATGATCGATGCAATAACTAAGAGCGTCGTGGGTGACAGTTAACTCTAGTCAAAATAGTTTGGCGGAAGTTCTCACTGCGCATGACGTGCGCTGGCTGGACTACGGCTATTGATAACTATTCTGACTTCTTCAATCGCAGAGAAGAGTCTGAGTACGAATGATTGATGAAATCAAGCGGTGCAATTAAGTATTGTGTGCGTGGCATCGAGGTACGACGACGTTCTCGTCAACTCGATGAGTTAACTTTCGACTGGTATTGCTTTGGCGTTGTTTTTATCAACTTGCGGTGTTATTGCACTGAGACACACAGAGCAGGGCCCGTATTCTCGAAACTTATTAGCTAAGAACTTCTTAGTGAGAAAAATATCTTCACAAATTAACACCAGCAGTTACGCAAATTATTGGTCCGTACGAACTTCTTAGGACTTACGAAGTTTCGAGAATACGGGCCCAGGTACCGTATTCTCGAAAGTTCGTAAGTCCTGAGATGTTCCTAAATACTAAGACTTTGCCTAACTGGATTTCTGCCTAAGTAAATTGTAAATATATATTATGTTCTGACTAACTTATTAAGTTGCGAAGTTTCGAGAATAAGGGCCCAGAACTACGAACATGTAACTATCATATTACGTCACTCTTATATGCCATTCCTTGGAACCAATTATGCTTATAAATATATCTCCATTATGTGTTCATGTGGATGGAGATGTTAATGGTGTTAACTTTCAATGTGTTAATGTATTAGGACCGCTGCATATGTTAAATTTCGACTAAATGGGCTTATATAATACTCACATACCCATACTTAGCACTAGCATAAATCTGCTAAGTGATATTAGCTACGTTGTTGTAAATGTTTCCATTACATGTTTATCACTCCTCTGCATGTCCCTGTTCTGTATATGCCAGACAAATTACCTCTCATTTATTTCCAGCACGTGGAACTACTGTCTACATTTCAAGTCATTTGTTCATTCTGGAAAGTAAAATGTAAGACGATGTAAGAAACTCTAGACATTATGCACGTTGTTGTAGCATAAACCAGTACATATTAGTGTGTGGTTTATACAACTGGGTTTGATACAATGTTGATGATATCCTAGGCGAATGCATGGACGCATTGTACTCAAGTTCAGACCAAGTCAAACATCATTGTTCTCATTCAGATTCCTACCAACATCAATACAATATAGTGACAGACTCGATCAATACATTTCGTCTAGTTCAGTTGCTTCCAGCATTTCTATATATTATATCCAAAATCACTGAATCGGCCAAGACGCTAGATACTTGATAATATGTCACTCACTCGATGTATGATCCTTTTGCAAAAGCAAACCTTGAAAGCTGAAGCGTGTCTACCTCAAAGCGTACTTAAATGCATAATATCATATAGTTATGGTTGTTTTGGATTAGCTCTTAGCTACAACTGCAAAATACATTCACTTGACATACATACAATCACGTTTGTACTTCCGGAAACATTTCCACCGCTGTGAGTATTGTTGCATAAACATCTCTTCCGATAGTTCCATTGTATTGCGTTCTGTACGTCCACTACTATATCTGAGAGAGATCAAATAGGAATACGGTATTACTAGATGTATCGGTAAAGCTTGCCAATTGAAAAACAAATATTTGCATATGTCATGTAGGTCTTCTATATCTGTCATAATTTAGTCTTCTGTACGTCTTAATTTATATCTTGATTTATTTGGTGTCTCTATATATACTAAATGCACTAGTAAGTTGTATTCAACTTAGATTCCTCATTATATGTGCGGATTGTAATGCGTATTATCCAAGTTCAGATGCACGTAAATGAACGGTTTAACCCAAAACATATAAGTAATAAGTTGAGTTAAAATATATATGTACACTAATAGTATATCACACGACCAGATCATGCTCCTCCAAAGAAGCCTGTCATTACGTAGAGTGCACCATATCATATAACAGCGTTTATATAGATACCGGTATTACCAATACATAATGGTAATTGGTTCAAGTAAAACTATTGCGCTAAACACGATTCATAGCGGGACTACAACTACTACTACTACTACCACCATCGCCGCCGCCGCCGTTGCTGCTGCTGCTGCAGCTGCTGCTGCTACTACTACTACTGCTACTACTAATAATACTAATAATAATACTAATAATACTAATAATAATAATGCAAGCTGCATGCACGAGGATAATGGATTAAACATTACATGATGAGACATATTATTAGAATACCAATATACTTTCTCTTCTTTCTTTGATCATGTTAATGGAGGTATAAAGCGGATTGCCTTGTATCACTGAACGTGAGGCACGTACTATAAACGCGAAACTAATGGATAACTTGCCATACTTAATAATTGATTCTTTCTATAAAAATGCATTTCAAATTATGACAAATAGCGCTCAGAAAAGTGCAGTTAAAATAAATATACTCTTCATTTATTATTTATAGGTAATTTGTGTTCGTAATGCATCCTTGTATAACATATTCGTGGTAGTAATTTGTTGTTCTAGCTGAATGGATGTACGTATTCACAGTCTTTTGATCTACCGCTTTACATCGTATACATTAATATGGATTGTCAGATATTTTCATTTTGTTTTGCTCGATGTATTATTAGCAAGTCAATTAGTCATAGATGTTGCAAAAGCCAGCAACTTCGTGTAATGTAACTAAGCGGGCATATGTGAGTCAACTAGTATCCCTTAGTCTAAAAGATCAAACGACATTGGTTATTTCTGTGTATACATACATACACTTATTTTATGTCGTTAATGACGATTCCATTAGGAAACTTCCAGTTGTCTAGTAAATCAAAATATAATACAATGGATGCCATCATAATATGTATGGGGAGGGAGAGAGAAATAGAGATAAAGGGAAATATATAGCATTAACTGTATGGTGCAAGTATAAGTTGTCAAGGGGCTCCTGTACACAACTTAATATAAACTAGCCTTTACTCCAACCTATGCCATAAACCACACAGATGGTAAAGCTGAAGGTAATACTACCTTAGACTAACGCCGTTTGATAAAAGAGAACTATAGCAAGTACACCTACGTTTCTTAAATACACAAAAGAAGAAAACAATAGATAAACAAATAATAATGCCCATGCATATTAAACTATAGATCTGTCATGTCTGTGTTTCGTCGCATATTGCCGACATCTTCAGGCAGTTACCAGTGACGTCATACATACATGCATACATTCATGAATATGCTTATCAAGTACTGATTGACAGTCTACATTATGGACTTGTCATTCAGTGACCTAGATGTAAAATATTTCTGGGACCCGCTCGACAGTATTAGGAACGTATATCGGTATATGGGTCAGCTCGCCACTTTCCGGTGCGATTCGATATACAACCATCATCTATGTCATCAGCAAGTTCCCCTCGGAATGTCTACAATACGCATAATTCTATCTGCAATGGATGGCTTCTAGCTATTGGGTTTAAGTCGCAGGATGTAATTTAAAGTTAGATTACTTGCTTATCGAGGATCAAATGTCATTCCGCTCCCAGCATCCGTTGATCGTAATGGTCCATTCTGATTTCTTCGCTGTTGCACGACATCACTTTTATCTTGTATTCTTCCAACTTAGTATTAATTCTACAACGGTTCGTAAACCATATATTTTGCGTAGGCGGTAATAACACTGTGCGAATTAAGACTTCGAAGTTGCTGCCAGCGAAGACAAATGTTCTCTACGATGAGACTATTAGAGCGCGCTGACAACTCTGTATTTACGTCGAAGTAGGAGATCGCTCAGGCCAACGCTACAACTTGATTGACGCGAAAGTATCGGAGTCTGTGTTAAATTATATGTGAGCATATTCCTACACAATGATTAGTTCATAAGTGCAACTACATTGTCATTGGTGCAAATACAGTAGATGCAGTCTATATGCTTCATTCTGTATGAATATGTATATCTTGTCCTATCAATGCCAACGGCAACGCACTAGAATGCAGACATAATGTCCCTACCCATTGCAAACTGCCATTACGTGTTCTTAACGATGGTCAGTATTAGATGTTTCTCCCGAGTATGTATTCCGATTAGTCCATAACTCATGACATCGGGGCTTACTTCGGGCGGTTTCTAGAGGAGTTAGAGCAATGCTAGAGTTCGCTCGAAGTCGCGAAAGCAAGACTAGAGTGACGTCACGAAGCATGAAAGTGTGTCTAGCAACACCTAGACATGCGCAATGACACTTCCGGCATAAACTAGCGTAACCGCCCGAAGTAGACCGTTACTTCCTTCTTTATCATGGTAGACTTCACTCTAAGTAGTTGGTACTAGAGGGTCGTACTATAGTCTGAGCCTAAATCAGGGCGCACGAAAGACAAGCTTTTGGTAGGAACACCACTACATAGTCCATGATGTACGACCATACTCATGGTACGACCACTTCCTGCTTATCCGGATGTTTAAACACACGGTCACAAGTAATATCTGCAATGCTTATACAACAAGAGAGAAAGACGTGAAAGTAAGCATTGTCATTGGTTAGCAAGCCTGCCTATCATAGCAAGCATCAGATCCGTAGTTATCCAATGCAAGTTATATTGCATGTCTATTTCCGGATCAAACTCACTTGGACATGTAGAGAGCATGTCGAGATACTGTCCTTGACGATAACGGACATGCAATGACTCAAGTAGACAGGGGCATTCGAGGACCGCAATGATCCTGATAAATGATTCTATCATACGATGTCCATAACCTGCCTTCGCGAAAAGCTCTTAGTGATTCTAGACAAGTCAGCGGATAAATCCCGTGTAACTATCTATGTTTGCGTATGATCTAGCGCCGGCGGTCTGTAATGTCATCATGAAAATACATAATAGTCCAATAGTGCCGGATTTAACTAGCTATGAGTCGTAGTGATGGGGATCGATGCTTAACGAGGTGTGTTTGTAGTGTGACAGTTATAACCGCCTGTTGATCGCGTGCCATGGAGTCAAGAGGTCGAGCACTGCCGCTGTGAGAGCAATCAGGGCTAAATCAGACAGCAAGATACCAGTTGGCATACACTAAAACAACTTGGTAATAATTGTGATTCTGACAGACCAAAATGGCGCAAAGGGAAGATATGCTATGGATCTAGTAAAATCAATTATTTCAGATAAATGGTGAGACATTGCTGAAAGCAAAGGTTGCACGCAGTAAAATATGAACTGCAACAAACAGATCATTGTATTCATCGATTAGAAATGTGATATCATTGAACATGTAAGGGTTAATTATACATAATAGATGCATATATAATTCCAATGTATATATATTTATACTGCCTACAAATCCATTGTATAAAACACGGATATCGCAACAGTAATTTAGAATATGATTAGCTAAAACTATATAGTGTAGCGATGAACGTGGTTCATGCGGCTTTCAGGCAACTAGACTTACATTTGTAGAGGGTTCCAACAATTCGACTTACAATAAATCGTACCTACAACTGTTCTGTGCAACGGGCCCCAGAAATGTATGCCTGATGAATTAGGGATGTTACGGACACTGTACACTAAATATAAAGCTACTGCAAATGACACCTCTCGGTGATGCCCTTTAACAGAACATGTAACCCCATATTGAACAGGATGCACGGGATCCGTCAAGGGACCACTAATTAACACATGACAACATAATTGCGAGCAGACAATTCGGTGCTCAGACCGTACAGGGACCCATGTTTCTGGAGAGATACAATTTACACAGACCTAATCGACAACTTGTTTAACAACGTATGAGTTAAAAGTGCATACTTAATAATAACTTCACGACTTACCACACGTCGCTGACACTAACTAGGACGTGCGGTCCCGTATTATATACATATGACGTCACGCAGTCAGTCTGTTACTGAGTAAATTAAATTTCACAATTACGTACATATATCCAACCTTTTAGAGCCATTTAACGTTTCTTCCGATAAGAACATCGGACTTCTTCAGGTCAAACGAAGACAGCAATTGTACAAGTACATTAACTATATATTGACATCACAATACCGCAGTGCTAAATTACGACCCTAATGCTGTACTCAAATAGTCCTTCACAAACACATGGTTGGTGTTACCAAAATGGACACTGAAAATGGTAAGAATGTATGGTCCTTTTAACAGTAGCATTTCTCAAATGGGTCAGTTTCTACTGAAAATGTCGATAGCTCAGAGGGACGGAATCTACTCAGCATTCTCTTACCGGAAATGCGTGGTTCGATTGCAATGGGGGAAGTCAATGATTTCCCCAAAATAAATCGTAGCCTATCCTTGGAAGGTTGCGAAGAATCATGGAAATTAGTGTGGACATTCAGAATGGAACCTTTCCATAAATAGCCCCCACTTCGTATTCAGCCTTATTGTGCCGCTAGACACTATTGTGATTTGTTCCTTATCAAGTGGTCTGGAAGATGTGCCATTTGTTTTATGGAAGTGCGTCATCATGGACAATTCATGCTGCTAAGAATACCGCTGGTAATACTTAGTGATCACGTATGAGAAGTAAGCACATATATGTATACGTGTCCTACAGGTATTCGAATGTAGCTTAGCTTAGCATTGCGAAACAACCACCGCACGGACGTCTATCCATAGTAGAAGATCCATACACATGGGCTAGAATAACCATAATTGCCTAGTCGAATTATATGACATACCGGTACTTAAATTAAATGGAGTATAGGTCTGGCAACACGTACCGATGTATGTCAAACGATACCACAATACCATACTATGCATCTATCTTTACAGATGTCTCGCAATGTAACGCAAAGCATATTGCCACTCATTGGTGTCCCTTTACCGTCGGAGGCAAGCGTTCTCCCACATACTGTAAGTATTAAATAAATATACAGCACGGCAGTAACACTATGGTATGGTATAATGTACACGGACTTGTTCAAGGGTAGCATGATCATCGAATTGACGTAGGCTAGTGATGAATTGAGTTAAAGTGCCATGGTTAGTTTTGTTGCTTGACGAAGCAGGTGTCGAAATCACGTTTATAATTGATTGATCAATGTGTGTTTGCAACTTTGTGCACTCAAATGCATCCGTTGACGGTGAGGCACAGGGGGTATGTTCCGACTGATATATGACCATGACCGACACCATATGTGCATACATGTAATACATTCAACTCGTCCTATCACTACTGAAAATCATAATATTGATTTAATAAATTTACAAATTTAAACACACAAGTTGTGTTCTTCCACACGACGTCAATCTGTTGCGACCAAATTAATACGACATTGATTTATATTGTACCACGTATAATTAATGACATAGAAATTGACAGAAACTAATCTTGAAATCCATCTATAACATGCATGTGCTGCGACTGGCTAGTTCCTGATTAGTTGAGATACTTCTTTTGCATTTTCTTCGTACGGAAAAAGAACAAACTATGTCAGTGGATGGTATGGGGGCATTTCCTTTTAATTGAAACATTACATGAACAGCACTCAGACACAAGTGGATGTCAACATCGTGTCTGCTCTAACTTGGCATTTACGTGTAGCTGATGTAGGTATTCACTAGTTTTATAATGTCAAGATGATGCGGTAAACACATGGCGCCGGATATTTAAAAACTAGCCGTATGCTCATACCATAAATGAATTCATGATCATGATACTTGCAACTTAGTGCATATGCCACATCATGACATGTATTCCAGCACAACACCCCATGCATATATGAACATGAAGCAAGTGTCAAGTGCAGTGTATGTATGAAATGCATGCCCTTGCCTTGAGGATGTGCAATGTTCATCATTGTCCGTATACTAGTAACCATGATGTCGTAGTTTGGTCAATCATTTTTAATCTGCAGAGGCGATTTCAACATTTACCAATACATTGAGATTCTCAGAGTAAATTGTACTAGTTGGATACTTATCTACTGGTAAAGTATACACGTAATACCTTACTATAACATTACGAAGAGTGAAACTTCTTCCTATTGAAGATGTGTGATTGGTTCTCACACCACGGACCTATAAGTGAAAGTGGGGTTATTGTAATACTATATTTATGTCAGTGTAATCAATATTGTCAAGTACGATCCTTGATCAAAGCCGACAGCCGATGGAGTTAAGAATGTAGGAATTGCACTTAACATATACATCCTTATGTTTAACACTAAACTACATTCATGATAGCAACCCAGAGCTATCAGTATGAATGGCATAACCTAGTATTAGACATCACGCTCTGTAGCCAACCTAATCGAGTGT
>JAUTBZ010134634.1:0-13615 GCA_032361785.1 Lepetodrilus galriftensis
CTAGTAGTGTAGTGTATCGTAACCCTGTCTGTGCCCCTAAACATAACCGTGAACTTGAATCTGAATCCATTGAACTACCTAGATACAGTAGAGTGAGTGAATATGGAGTTTAACGTCGCTGCGGGAATCTTTCACCCATTTGCGACGGAGATACAGTAGAAGACCAGCGCGTAGTACATGGACGACAAGTACGATAACTTGGCTTGTTTTGGTGCATGTTGAGAGGTCGACACTAAATGACCGTTTTTCATCTAAAATATATTTTTTAGATTTTATTTACAATTTTATATTCAATGTCCATACATAAACTGACGCAAAACACTCATTTATTTCCAATTTGAGCAGATAATATAGGCCTAAATCATTATGGTCTTGCCCTTTAACCTGTAATACGAGTGATTATGGAGTTTACATTTGCTGCATGAATTTTTCACTCATGCGATGATTATTATCCAGACACAATGACGATGATCCACGAATAAGTCGAATATGTCCTCTCACCTCAGAACAGTGTCCTCCTCACAGTCGCAGTCCTCCTCCTCGTCCTCCAAGTCCTCCATGTTGATGCCCTCAGACAGCAGTGTCCCGCCGGCGAGGTCCATATTGTCATATATGCTGAGGATGTCATCAGGACGTTTCTCTTTCAGATGTCGTCGAATGTCCTGTAAGTAGGTCGTTACACATAAATTATCAAAATATTTTGTTTTTTTCTTGTTTTTTTCCCCCTTCCTAAAGAGCAGTACCTATGCAGGGAGAGGGTTAATTGTGACTTTTTTTTCTCACTTATGTCAAGACTTATCAGTTCTTGACAGCAGGAAACCTGCAACTCCTGTAGCCCTGAACATTGCAGCATACCTGCTAGATGTGGCTGGTACTGACGAGTGAGCGACAGACTTATTGGTTATAAAACATATTTAAAAAGAACATAATTGGAGTTTAGAGTTGTTTTCATTAATTTCAAGATTATTTCAATTATATCATGAGGGCAGGATGTAGCTCAGTGGTAAAACATTGGACTTCGGAGCCAAAGGTTCTAGGTTCAAATCCCGTCCTGGGGGCCTGGCATCAATATTCGGGAAAGTTATCAATGTTCGCGAAAGTTACCTTTCCGACGCGATATTGATAGGATGCGGGTTTTCTCCTAAGTTGGCATAACTTGTACCCAATCTCATTCTATTGTGAATAAAATATGTTTAAACTAAGCACTGAGTGGCAATGCAGTTATCATCCTTGGTCTTGTCAGTACCAGCCAGTGCTTGCAGGTTTACGGCAACATTCAGCGCAACGGATGTTGTGGGTTTCCTCCTGCCCTAAACTGACAAGTCGTGATATTAGTGAAAGATTCTAGAAAGTGACTTTAAACACCAATTCAAAACAAAACAAAAAAACAACTAAATATTGTCTTGTATTGATAAACAAACGAGCGTGCAATGTTTTTAATTGTTATTTTTCGTGACGTTTTTTATTTTATTTTACCAATTGAGAGGATGTTTTGGTACATGAATATCTAGGGAGTAGCTGTATAATGTCAGGGCTAGGTGAACCGTCTGGTATTGGATTTTTCTCTGGTAAGAGTACATCGTTGTGCTAACCCTGCCTCAGTTAACTGCCATGTGCAGTCTTTGCATAAACTATCGATCAACCGGTACTCGGAATTTGAACATTAATACAGCCATTGCACTTGCTCTGTCCCGTCGCAAATGTGTGAAAGATTCCCGCAGCGACATTAAACTCCATATTCACTCACTCACTCACTTTCACTCACTCACTCACTCACTTGCTCTCTCATTTGCAAGACTGCAATTAATGACGCTTTCAGAACTGACAGTTATCGCATTGGCATCACCAACAACGACCAGAAAAGGGAGAGAGAAAAAATGTAATACATGTACTATATTGAGCCCGGCAACATGTGAAATCCCAGGTTTGTCTATGTATGTGTCAAGTTATGACGTCAACTGAAGGGGGGTTATTTTTGGAGGGAGTGGGGGGGGGGGGGGGGGGGATGGGAAAGAAACAAGGCAGAGGTAGATCTTCGTATTGATTCCGACAGAAAGGAATATCGCCCAACTCTGGGAAAGTTATCTCTGGCCACTGGTTTCATCTCTTGTTGTAGTAGGGTGTGTTTGACATTTTATCTGCCTCTTTGCTTTGTGTTTACCACAGAAGTGCTGTAGACCAATAGCGCTGGAGAACCATGACAATGACGCTTTATGACGTACAATGTGTGAATGGCTTTAAGTATGTTGTTGGTTTGTTATGCCAAAATATCTCAGAAGGTGTTGCCTTCCTTGTTTAACCCTCTTCATGCCAAAGGCAACCAGAGATGCCATAAAGAGCTGTATCTGTGCCTAATTCAACAGGGAGAGGGTTAAATGTCCACGATTAACACATGACAGACTAGTTCAGTGGTTGTGAACTGGATTACAAGCTCAGAGATCTGGGTTCGAATGCGGGGTGTGGCTTGGTTCATCTGCACCAGAAATCATGGTGTCTGATCTTGACATCATATAATTCTTGGTTCTCATATCACTATCTGTGTTCGTTTTGCTACCGGCTGGCCTGACCCAGCAAACCATTTGACCCTGTTGACCCGAAAAACGCAGTCAATGTGCCCAATATTTGGAATATAAGCCGGTTACTTGCCGGTATCTCGTAAGCGGCAATGCGGGCGCGCTCAGAACGTGGAAATTGGGCAAATCAAGCGCATTTTCCCCGTCAACCGGGTCAAAGGGCTTGCCAGGTCATGCCAGCCGGTAGCAAAACAAACAGCCCTAATGAACAATAAAACCATTTAATAACCGACCAAGACAAGTATTAAAAATTTTAAGTTTGAGATGCACCTTTTATATCAAGTCAAAGGTCAACATCGTGGAGTTGTTACTTTTGAATGCGTTCAAATAACCTGTGAAATTATGTGAACATCAGTCTTATTAGATATCACATCTGTAATGATGAAATGATTCATTGATGATGATGAAAGGTCATGGCAATGTAGAAAGGCAGTTCTCTTCTGTTACAAGAGACAGATTTGAACCAAAATTATATCAAAACAATATGTTTTTGTCAGACTTGGATATCGGTCAACTTTAGTAAACATCTTTAAGAATAGCAAGAAAAGGGTGTTCCCACAGTGTCTTGTAGCAATTCACGAGACTCCAATATCCTCCGTCTATGTATAGGTTGGTCTGTGAGCAGTGTAGACTAAACATAATACGGCGTCCTTGAGCCGCTAGAAGGACCAGGCTAAAAAGGTCTGCCAGCTTACCGTAGTATGATTGACAGATGATTGAAGGAATTCAGTTTCATGAGAATTGGGGGCTCTTTTGCAAAGCTTTCCTGGTATTTTGAAAATATTTACCTGGAAGGATTTAAATAACGTGGTTTTATGCAATCAGTTGTCTAGGGCATCCTTGCTTGCCTGTGGAAGTGGGAAGGTTAAGAGGATTATTGTCCAGAAAGTGGATCCTCCTGTAGCAGTTGCTGCAGGCTTTCCCCCACAATTAACAGATTGGTGTCATGTCACTGAAATATGGATGTGTTTTCTCACTCTAAACCTTATGTCTATTCCGTCCCATATAGTCACTGGGCTATATTTATTGTAAAACCAGTAGATGTTACTTTTTACAATGTGAACCCATCGTCACAAATTGGTTAAAGATTCCCGCAGCGATGTTAAACTCTGTAATCACTTATACTCCTCGTGTTCCAGAAATTCACAGAGGTCACGGTATTGTTTCACATTTGCGCTTGCTCACCAAGAGACCATCGCGCTTTCGTAGCTATCGATCTCGCTGAGGGCTACGAGAACACTATGGTTTTGGTGGATATAAGAGCATCATAAAACTATATCCCGAACAGTATGTCCACCACTAATATCCTGAACAGTCACGTCTATTAGAAGTTGTTACTACCCAATGAAAACTGTATTTCCTGCTCTAAAACAAGTACGTAGATAGCTGCAGCTGTAGTATTGAGTTTGGTGAGGGACAACTACTATCTCCATAGCGTCACTGATGAATGGTAATCTACCTTGTAGCAGGTCGATCCTCGGGTCCGTTCTACGGCCTTCTATAGATCACTCTCCATGGATTAAGTCATTAAAGCCACATTGCGGCATAATGAGCGGACATTTTCTAATTTCCACCTCCGAGATACGATCTGCCTCCCAGGATTACCTGCATTTGCAGACCTAACGAATCCAGTTTCTAATGTAAACAGATAAGAGTTTAAAGGGGCTTAGACACTGTGTCATGTCCTTGGTGTGTAAGTAAGCATGATGTGTTCTAGCTCCAATATAGTGATTACTATGTATATGTAGGAGTATGCAACATCGTGGAAGTTTGTGTCGAGTATTTCTCAACCCCAATATGGATGTTTGTGGTTTCCTCCTGCCATAAACTGACAAGCTGTGATAAGTGAAAGAATCTTAAAAGCTGCTCTAAACCCTAATAAAAATTAATAAAATCCAATTTAAAAAAATATATATATATATATGTACAGTGCTCCCTCGATATAACACTGAAGTTGGGGTCCATGACATGCCACCCGCGTTATAATACCCGCATTATATTAACGAATATAATTGTAGGGAAAAAAACAGATTTTTTATTTTATTTTATTGTTTTTAAATGGGGTTCACGTTGGACCTCGCATTGTATCCGAATCTGCGGTGCATCGAAGGGCGTTATATCGAGGGAGCACTGTATATATGTATAAAATTATTGCCTATGTTGTGTGGCACACCAAATCCATGTGAGGATACTCCATATTGGATCCACCAAGAAATATGTTCACTCCCACCATCCATGCCTTTATGATTGAGTGTCAAATGTTTCTGTAGTATCCAAATAGAAAGAAAGAAAGAATAAAGTCGTTCTTTTGTAAACTACTATCACGGATCATATGAGTTGTCTGTTTTCTCCGAGCTCTTCAGAATGTCTGCCGCTGTGTGGTGGTGCTCACTCGATCTGTTTACTTTTTCGCAACGCTCGCACATTTCCAATTGAAGAGAGTGCCACTGTTACCGTTAAGCTTGAAAATCGAACTAATTATACGAATGCTATTGCTCTCTCTGGGCTCTAAGCGCCGGATGATCTCATTGTTGGCCAAAGCACCTTCAATATCAGTTTATTTAGCTTCAGAATCATGACAAATTGCCAAACTTACAACGGGTTTGGAATACAGAGAATAAGAAGTATTCGTTCTACACACGTTTGATGTTTTTTCGCTCTCGATTTAACTGATTCTCGCTTAAACCAGGATTATTTAGAGCAAGAAATTCCGAGACATTTAGAAAGTTCAGTGGTAATATTTGAATGTTTTTTTTGCTATTAAGATTTTTATCCAGTTATCATTGTATGTGGATGAAATATTCGTGCTGCGACAAAAAACAATTAATCCTATGGGCACAAAATCAATCCTAAATATATATTGTGCCAAATCAATCCTAATTTAATCCTAAGGCACTAAATCAATCCAAATTTATATTTTGCCAAATCCACGCCCAAAAGTGTGCGCGTAGCACCCATATTACCTCTATGGATCAGTGTGACCTCATTTTCCTTCTCAACTCCATGGGGAGTATAGAGAGGTCAGTAATTGAAGCAAGTTAACCTCATGATCCACGTTTATTGAACAGAAATATCTAATTATGAGAGAGTAATGATTGGGTGTATTGTCTCGGGGTACGCAAATATTCTGCTCCATATTGAGAAAATGACTAAAAGGTCCAAACGTCCCTGTATCTTGTGGCGTACAGTGATCGATACGTTGCGCATCCAGCTACAAAGACGTGTGTTTACTGTTGTAGAGATGCCAATGTGTCATGTCATTCAGAAGTCAATAAGTCATTCTAATGTCATATGATGCAGGTGTGGCAAATCAGAAAGGTAAAATAATGAGATCGATTGTTCTTTCTCAGTCAGTTCACCATATGTTTAACAAGTGGAAATTTGAACACCAACCCAACATCACATTATATTTACTCATTCTAATGTCATATGATGCAGGTGTAGCAAATCAGAAAGGTAAAATAATGAGATCGATTGTTCTTTCTCAGTCAGTTCGCCATATGTTTAACAAGTGGAAATGTTAACACCAACCCAACATTACATGATATTTACTCATCAAAATAAATTAAGGATGACGGATACTTTGTAGGGAGACTTTCTTCCAATGCATCGGCAAGTTTTTGATGGAAATGTCAACATCAACCCAACATTACATGATATTTACCGTACTCATCAAAATAAATTAAGGATGACGGATACTTTGTAGGGAGACTTTCTTCCAATGCATTGGCATGTTTTTGATGGGGTATCTAGAGCTTGATGGGTATCTAGAGCTTGTAGACATTTGGAAATGCTTCATTGTTTGGCATGTGATAACAGGGTTCCACTTAGGTTTCAATCTTTGAGAGTCCCGGTGACGCATGTTGATATACTTATCAACAATTTGTATTAATAAAGTGCGTCCAAACTTGAAATTTGTGCGTATGGGACGCAGGATTGCGCGTTCGGAGAAACCCTGTGATATAAAGCTATAGTATGTACGTCCAAAACGGCTATTGTTGAGTATATTGTCACCATGCAGTGGCGGATTTACCGTAGTATTTTGATCCAGGTAATACAATTTAGAGTTTGGTCTTTGCAGTCATTTAATTGAGTACCTCTGAGAAGTGACCAACCCTACCCCCTATACTTTATTGATCACGTTTTTTCAAGTAAAGAAATCTACTACAATTTAACTGTGAATTATCTCATACACTACGGCCATGTTAGCATCTTTCGTAACTTATGAATGACTGAATATTTACGATAAAATTACAGTAAAAATAATCTATTGTGTTTACAAAATAATTATTTAATTTTTCAGTTCTTTGACTTTACCTATGTTGATGTAGTGTCTAATAGATGTGTTGATATTTATGTTGTCGGATGAGTCTAGAAATGTTTGTGCAGTCGTATTTGTGTCCACGCTATACTGTGACGTGGGGTACTTGTAGAGCAACTGGACCGTATCGAGGAAGGCATGGACCAGATCAACCAGGACATGAGGGATGCTGAGAAGAACCTGGAGGGCCTGGAAAAGTGCTGCGGCCTGTGTGTGCTGCCCTGGAAGAAGTAAGTCCTAGTGTTTAGGCCTGTGTGTGCTGCCCTGGAAGTCCTAGTGTTTAGTCCTGTGTGTGTTGCCCTAGAAGAACATGCACAGTTCTTTTGGACATCTCTGGGTGATTCTAGCAATTAAATGAGATATACAGCGTTCCCTCGATATATAACGCCCTTCAATGCACCGTGGATTCGGATTTTTTTTCTCCAATTATATTTGTTGATATAATGCGGGTGGCATGTCATGGACCCCAACTTCAGCATTATATCGAGGGAGCACTGTATGATATTATAAGACTTCAGTAGGTAAATATATCTGTACCTTTTTAATGGAGTCATACTTGAGTCTGACTTTCTCACGTATATGTGCCTCCACCTCAATACTAGACATAGCAGCATTACCCTGCGTCGTCGCGGCAACAGGTGCCCCACTGCCTAGTAACAACAGAGTGAGTGATATTAGTGGTGGATCCAAAGGGGGGATGGGCTGGGCATAACCTCCTTCTCCCTTCCCCTCCCCCATAAAATTGTAATAATTTGTGTAAATTACCGGTAAGAAGAAAAACAAATTCTTTTAAAATTTACATTATTTATCTTTAGATCATTTTCTTTGAATTCGTACAACACCAATATTAGAATAAGCACTGGTTAAATTTTACTAAGTAAAACCAAATACTATTGTCAATTTTCTTTTCTTAATTTATTCTTCAGAAAATATGATAAAAAGAACAAGAAGGAAAAGTAATCTGTCAAACAATCATCCCTCTATAATAATAGATCAATTTATGGTCTTCATATATTAAATAACTAAATGCTAATGACCCAGAAGAAATTAATTGATCAAGATTAATTTATTATTATTATTGTTGTTATTTTTTACAGTTTCTACTTATTACCATGATTACACTTACAGCATTGTATAACAGTGGACGATTCCTTTTAGAAATGCCTGTATTATTATTACAGTCTAAAATATATTGTATATTATATTTATATCTAAAATATTTAAACTAATATTTCACTCCAAACATAAAAGAAAACATTTTCCTCAATCTAAAATATATTGTGTAGTTCATTTGATTTAATCCTAAAACTCAAAATCTTGTGAACCCTCTCTGAAATCCATTTTCATTAAACGTTGTGAAATTCATTAAATACCCACTCAGCTCGAGGGTTTTCAACTAATTTGGTCTTAGTGTTTAAAAATAGTACACTATCGAAACTATCGATAGTTGATGGTACTATCGATGGAAATAATCGATAGTTCAAATTACTATCGATGTATTGCTATCAATATCGTGATCTATCGATAGTTCAATCCATCGTTACACCACTAATCAGCCATGACCTACTAACCCAATCCTTGACAACAACATACTTCCTATATATATAACCTCTAATCAACCGACTAATAGTATTACAAATGAAGCATATATAAACCTGTTACATAATAGTATTACTTTCCGTATGTGCCAAGTAAAAATAGGATATTAGTACATCCAGGCATACCGTAATTACGACAGTTCAATATGGCAGTTTTAATATCAAGTGAAAGATTATATAACACCATTTGCTGAAAGTTTATTTAGCACAGGCGTAATTTAATACGTTATAAAATCTAGTAATCCTCTTTGTCAGCTTGAGGCTGGCTTATAGCTCTCATGCGTGCACACATTACAATAGCAGCCGTCAAGAAAATAGCACCAAGTAAATGCTTTACTACAACAAATCAAACACTATCCTGGAGCAATAAAAACAAGTGCTATAAACCATTATCGAGACTTTAAACCTGCATTAAATCCCTTAACAACCGACAACCATCTTGAGACAGAATCTCTTTCATGAATATTTACTCTAAATCAATTCACTATTCGCTGGTTTATGTGTCGGTGTCGATAGTGCCGCACAATCTCATTCGATTGCAGAAAGTGATAAATAATGTTGTCCATTGCTGTTATTTGTGTGTCTATCAGATTAATAATACAGTGTTTGCTGGTGCGCGTCTATGGATCAGATTTGATTCACGGCAAGTTGTATATTATTGGATATATCAATGTTATTAGAAGTTGGAGATGGCTATAGTTGGTCAAGATAAATGATCTCTCTATTGTTGGAGCAGGTGAAGTGCTCATGATTCCTGGCCCGTCTTCTCAATATCACGGCAGGTCGCATTCGATTTATGAAGAAGCATTGATTGTACTGCTATAGGTAAAACTCTACCAATTAGTGGAACTAGTCGTCACACCAGTTGTACATATGATTGGGCTCCGAAAATGTGGATTTGCAAGCCAGTTATTGGTTGAAATGTTGGAAACATAATTTTATGTGTATAATTTGTTTATGGTTATTAAATTATGCCTGTGTTAGCCTACGAAACTGAGGGGATATTATTTTGGGTGTCAGTTATATCTAGGTTTTGAAGCTAATGGTATGCCGAGATATACACATCCTTGCACGTCAGGGGTACCTTTAATTACGTTCACACTTCAGTATGGTACTATGCAGCGAGTCCTGAGCGTAATAAAGTATCCCTGGTGTGAGAGGATAATATAATAATAATAATAGGCCACTTATAATGCGCCAAATCCACCCCCTAAGGCATGCTCTAAGCGCTACATGTGTCTAATCAAGCATGGTTTCAGTTAAATATCAAGTAGTTATAATGATAATTAATAATACAAATGCTAATTTAAACTATTTGAATACCTTGTATAATTGAAGACAAAGAAGACATTTTTTTCAACGTGATTTTCTATTTCAATACTTACTTCTAAAACACACTCCAATAGTATTAAATTTAATAGTATTAAATTTAATAATACTAATAAGAATACTAATAAGAATAAGAATAAGAATACTAATAAGAATACTAATACTAACCATCATAAGCATAATCAAAATTATATTAATAATAATCACAATAATCAAATTAATCACTCTACTTGTGTGTTATCATTTCTATCCAAGTGGCTGCTCACAACAAGTGGCTGTTCAGTGTGCATGCACTCAATTCACCTTCTCCACTCCCTGTGGAGTATACAACCTAAGCTGCTATTTCAGGTTCTAGACAGCTATCGTTCACCATTCCGTATCATCCTACTGGGAATTAATCGTTTTAGTACTCAACAACCCACCTACAACTTAGGGATATTAGAGCTTAAATACGGTGGATGTAAGTAAGATGACCATCCTCCTAGTCCGCGTATTACACGGCTGATAATGAAGTGACAAAAACAGGAAATCTGACCCCAGCTGCAGGAGACAAATTCAGTTTGTATTTTCCACAGCCTCGTCTGAAATACTCCTGTGATTGTCAGTCTTTCACAGGAACCTAATTAACAAACAGACCAATCATTTGAAGAAAATAGCAATCGTATAAAGAAAATCAGTTTTCAGAGACTCTGTTCAACACAGCGATCGGTTATACAATGGTAAGCCATCGTGTATAACGTATCGGTTGTACTTGCAGATAGGCATGTATAAAGTTGTACTGAGAAGTCGTGTGTTCAGTGATACACTGGGGAAACAATAAAAACACCGTACAGATAATTCGTAAAAGAATTGAATAGTCTAACCACTAACAGTTTTTAAAGTTATTTCGGATTGGGTTATCAATTTAGTTTAGTTTTAACATTATTTTATTGACCTCAAATGTCACGGGGTTGAGTAAAAAGCGATACAGCTTACGGTATCCTCTCCCTATATCAATCTTAAGTAAGTTTGTCTGAAAGCTCGTATTTATCTCGAAAGGAAGTTGCAATACGTAGAGATGTTTTATTCTTGTTGTTGGCTTACGCTTGCTCAACAACTTTATATCAATTAAGGAATGACGTAAGAATGGACTTGCTTTATGGCCCCATGAAGCCAAATGGGTTCCCGTGAGAAAAGTCCATAATGTGAAACTAAGATAAGGAACTCGCAGTTCAAATCTAGGGTACGGTAACTGGAAGCTCGGGTATTAACTACGATACCGTAACACCCCTCGCAATTAGTTTTGTACATTCAACGAACAAAACAACTTACGAGAGAGTTATACTCTCGTAAAGGATATACCAGCCTAGAGCTTCGTGAAAGGATGTCTAGATCCTTGACGAATTAATTGAGGACATGGTATCCCTTTCGAAATGGTCTTACGTTTCTAACCACGCTCCGTCATTAAGAAACCATTTGGGGTACGATTTCACGCACAACTCAAAGTTCTGTTCTCAAATCGGATCCCGATATAAAATGTGAGCTTCAGTATGAAATCGTACTCGAAATATGGTTCGTAACCTCAGGGCTAGCATATGTGATTACGAAACGCTTTGGTTTTGGTTTTGTTCACAAATCCCCGTATAAAATTAGAGCTTGAGCATGAAATCGTGCTCAGAAAAGTTTCGTAGTCTCAGAGCCAGGCATGTGTTTCACGAAAGGGTCATTCATGATTAATGCTGGCCGCACAATAGCGATTTCCGTCGCTGACGCATCGCCGATTTTTGTCGGCTGACGGAAAATCGTAAGTGTGCGCTGGCAGGCTACTGCGATTTTTAGTCTCGCACAATATCTAGCATGTTTTGATATTTGGAGGATCGCACACTAGGCGATCGTAACCCGACGGATATCGGCGATGCGTCGGCGACGGAAATCGCTAGTGTGCGGCAGCTATAAGGTTTACTCCTAAAGTAAAAGCATCGCGTACGTTCTGAGTTAGGGCCGGAGTACAGTGCTACCCTTTCTCGATGCCCATATGTATGAATACAAATTGACGTCTTCTCGTTTCAGCCGTGTACCTGACTGTACTTCTGTCTCTCAGCACCATGTCGGTCCTGTCGTCCGGGATGGTGATGAACATGATCCATCAGAAGCCGAGCAGACCCATCCCCAGATACATGCGCTGTTTGCTCTGTTTCCGGTTGCGACAGCTGCGCATCAGCAGAAGAAAGAGACTGGAAGCCGACAAACTTCAGGGCCCACAACTCAGGAGATACGAAAATGGCGACGCCAAAAGACGGCATTCGGAAACCGATTCGAAAATCTACCCAGAAAGTGTTTCACTCATGGAGTCTAAACCGGAAAAGGAACCGACAATAGGAAGAGAGTTCTCTCCCCTGTATGACGAACCGGAAACTGACAATGACAATTACGATCCATTGCAAGAAATTACGTGGATTGATGTCGGAAGTGCTGTTGATAATGTTTTATTTTGGGTTTTTCTCTTGTTAACCATGTCTTCTACATCAGTGCTTTTTCTCATGTTTTCCTTTTGAAAAAAACAAAACATTTCTATTTGTCACCGGTGTATAAATGTAAATACTATAATACCATTACAACGTATCGCCATTTGTTTAGTTGGTTATAACTATATCGAATATCAATGTATATATGAAAAGGCTCCAACATGTATTTATCTATATTTGACATTTACTGCCGACAGTAATCACGGTGGTAAATGATGACTTGAATAATTGTACAATATTAATGTTCATTATTAAATTATTTCGTCCCCATTGTCCCTATTTTAAATTGTATTTAGCTACGATGGATTTGCCCATGTGTTACGTTTATGTAAAATGTGATTTTGAATATTCCTCTAATTATGATGTTGTTGCATAGCTGCACTTAATATGTAATGATCATTTCTCTATTTATATTCATATTATTATTAGTATATATAGTTACAATTATTATTTAAAGTGCACTATTGCTTATGAACATTCGAGTATCTAAAAAGGAACGATCAATTAATATACGTAGTATATAGATGTTAGTACGAACATACTCGTATTTCAATAACTGTATTGAAAACAGTATCTACACAAAGACTAACACGATAACTTGTTTATTCATGATACTACGTAACGGAAACAAAATTAATTGCATTGGTTTCATAATTTACATTACGAAATGCTGCCAAATGTTATGTTAATTCATACCATACCATGGCCTGTATTATCGAAACTTCGTAAGTCCGAAGAGGTTCGTAAGTATTACTTCTATAATAATTTTCCTAACTGTTTTTCTGCTTATGTTTTTTTTTAAAGAGATATATCTTTTCTAACTAATAAGTTTAGAGAATACGGGCCCAGATTATGTGTATTTTCCAGTAGAAAACTGTGCATGTGCTAGTAAATCCGGAAAACGGTAATTATTTAGTTACAACAAAGGACTTTCTCCTAATAGCAATACAGTTAGGGTCATTCATGTCCAACATAAAACACCACAGTAGCAATCAATCTTGCCTAACATAATAATCAGTTAATAAGTACTGTAGTCAATCATATATGACATATTTACAGTATTTGCTAATCATGCATGACGTCATAAAGTATATTGGTAACAATGCGATTGAAATCGTGGTACTTCATAATCAGCTATCCCTCGGATGTTTGTGGGTGGTGGTGGTAGTAGTAGTAGTAGTAGTAGTAGTAGTAGTAGTAGTAGTAGCAGTAGTAGTAGTAGTAGCAGTATTATTATTATTATTATTAGTAGTAGTAGTAGTAGTAGTAGCAGTAGTAGTAGTAGTAGCA
>JAUTBZ010134645.1:0-13615 GCA_032361785.1 Lepetodrilus galriftensis
TACTACTACTACTACTACTACTACTACTACTACTACTACTACTACTACTACTACTACTACTGCTACTACTACTACTAATAATAATACTAATAATAATATATAATAATAATAACAATAATAATAATAATAATAATAATACATTATACATTTACTGTAGATGTACATTTACTGTACATGTACATTTAAGAAAATCTCGCGCCTGCATGTGTTCTGTATTTACAATTACAATGCAGCGATATCTGTAGAATACTAGCACAATAACGCATCTGTCCAGATTTCGTTTGCAGTATAATTCCAATCTGCGTAGACATGTCCATAGTTGATTGCCAGGCCAGTACTGCCTGATCAAAACCTTCCACTTTCTGTCTACTTGTGAAGTAAGCCATTCCTTGAAAGTCCTTTTTTGTGTGTGAAAGCAACCGCTAGTGAGTGTTCTACCAAGTCATTATACGGTGATTCTCCCGAATTTCTCCACGTCACCTTAAAAACATTGAATTAGAAGCACTCTCATGAGAAAGGTCTGTTCTTCCTGGTTATCTGACTTTAAAGGGAGAATCTCTATCGAGGCAACGTTTTAAAGGAACAAAATGCGTTTTAAAATGACTTATCAAAGAATCCTGAAAAAATTATATATGTTAAGAAATTTACATTTTCTTTGTATCTCGTTCAAGATGGAATGGGGGAAAACAGGTCATTTGTTAGCGTTGCCAAGAGATGTGTGTGCTAGTATGTAGAACCTAGGTGATATGAGCCAGAGGGTAGGATATAGTATAATCACGAATAATATTGGCGTACATAATATAGCCACTACAAAAACGGACAAACTTCCAACACTGTAAACAGACTGTTCATTTTTTAAAAAGAAAACTGATTAACAAAGCTTATGAAAATGTAGATGTCCTTTGGTTTCTAATTTCAATCGGGCTTCGTTCTATAATTATTCGATAACTTTGAAGTCTGTGTATGCATAGTAATCTACGAGGGAAAGAAAACCTATTTAAAATTAAATGGTTGTTTTCTTGAGATACTTTAAAAAATCGATAGTTAATCTAAAGGCGATAACGACGCAGCCTTTGTTACGCTGGGTTTCCTTTGTTATTGAAGTCTGAGCGACGCAATGGGAAGCTATTATATAGCCGATTAAATAAGAACATTATTGGGCAAATAATCAATGTTTTTGGTCGCAAATGAACGGTATATTACAGACTACCGGTAACAGTCTATAATGGTGTTTGTTGTGATCTCGCTAGCCACACCGACCTGGCTACATCACTCGTCAGCAGTCGTAGCAAGACAGCAATTGCATTTCCAATGCATGCAGGTGATTTCACCAGGAGATAATATGATTGGCTAATATCAGAGTTCACGAAAGGTCATCTGGACATAAACAGAAACAGGTCTTCGTTAGATCTTAGTGCTGGGGAAAAGTATAAGCGAACCGTTATTTAAAATTGATTATAATAAGGATCCAATCAACATGACCAACTGGCCTTCGCTATTTAATATTCATCTCCATGCGTTCCTAAAGGCATATCGAACTCTCCGTAAGAAAACAACATTATTATTAACTATACCTTATGAATGTCAGGTATATTAAGTGTCCTGTAGAGATAGTTTCGCACCATATATAATCTAGCTTAAGTAATTTACAAGTAGCACTTGAGGCGACAACTCGAATGATATTGGACGGAAAATGACAGCTTCTCCGTCTAAACAATTAGTCTGAGAACAAATTACATCTTGTCGTCTTCAGTAGGTGAAATAACGCCATACCCAGGGCGGCGTCCAATCGTAGATTTGTATGATTACTTCTGGGGACTAGGCCCAGGGGAAGGCCTGACCTCCGGTGATGAAGGTGGCACCAATAGCCGTGGATGTCAGTCCCAAATCACTGAGACGATACCGGTAATCACCGCCACTGGAGAAATCACACGACGTGTTAAATACGGTGACGGCGTTAAATATCTCCCCAATTCTGCGCTCTGACAGTACCTCTGCTATCATTGTGCCATCCTGACGATACCATGACGGTACCAGACGGGGAATATCAGTTTGCTTCTTATTGCCGCTCCTTCAACTGCAATCCATTCATTAAGGTTATATTATTCTCTCGCCTGCGGCCTCGGATCTGATAGAAATATGTGCACTTACTCTGCTAGTAATCACCTAACTGCCGCGTTATAGGAATGATACATAGATCTACATCTGATCCGCTAGCCAATTTTCGAATTTAAAAAACCCACAACTGATAATATGAGGTCAACTAATGGCATAAGTTATACTAGAGGAATGGCCCGTGTCTGCCTCTTGGATATCAGTCCTGATCATGACCAGAAGTAAATTAAAAAATACTTTAATATATTTTATACTTTTATATATTGATAAATATAAATACTTATCGCTATTGGACTGATATGGTGCTTATTTTCTATTATTTTTGACTCAATTTAGCAGAGATTCACGGTAAATTATGTACACATTCAACTGAGAGTAAGTTTACATGACCAGCAAACATAAACAGAAAATGTACGGTTGCATACATAATTCCAATGAGAACCACAACTTGTCATAGTGTAGTCCGGTTATTTAATATGAACATACACTACGTACGGAATTGGTAAGAACAGCAGAGTGTCTCTGACATAGCTTACCATACTGACCTCCATCCGACCTACGCAGCTGGTTATTGTGTTAATCTGACCTAGCACCGTAGTCACCTAACAGCTGGATACTAATCCTTTCACCTTTCTTTGACTTCCTAACAGATTAGTATTCATATACTCTATACTGTTCGATATTATATTAAATGTCACAGTTTTTATTTCAATTACATGTCAAGTTTACAATAAACAGATTAAGTATTGGTATACATACATATATTATATGTATAATAAACATGCATTAGTTAATTTAGTAGCTTGTCAGTATTACTATTCAGTAATCTTCTATTTTTATTATAGATTGCATATGCTGTATGTTCTCTATATTACTATGTGTGATGTTCGAGATCTAGTCTGTAATAATAATAATTATGATCATAATAATAATAATAATAATAATTTGCATAGCGCCTAGAATTTAGACGGGCTACTCAGTTGAACTGTTTAGTAAGCGTTCAGTCTCATTCAAATAAGATCCGAAACTAACGCTCAAACAGCTATTATGATACTCGCTTCGTAAGCGTTAAGCCTTGTTACTAAAGTCCAGCCTATTCTTAGAACAAATGGATTGTGTTCTGACAACAAATATGCACATGGTGTTTATGACAGCAATATCTGAGTGTTGACTGTTTGAAGTCGAGGCTCGTACCGCTCGGCGGACAGAGTCGGTGCATAAAGTAAATCATACGTCAACGTGCGCGTTCCCATGAGATCACTGCGCAGATGTGTTAATATCGAGTATTATCGGAAATAGTTGAAGCATCAAAGCAATGCAATACGGCTATTATACGGCTATTATACGGCTATTATACGGCTATCATCGGAAGTAGCATTTTGTGTTGGTGCCATGCAGCTATACGCCGTGCGCTCTGTCGATACAGGAAGAAATAATATGGACTATCAAAACTGTAATACATTAAGTCAAAATAGAATATACGGCGGTAATAGCATTTGTCGTTTTAACCTAATTATAAGTTACCAAATAATAATCAGTCGTTAAGCCAATTGTGCTGATACTAGTTCTATGTTTCTATGTTGTACCTTGCAGTCCAGATCAATAGGTTATCTTGTCTATCGACTGGAACTCACTTCATTACTATACAGTATAGTAGCGTGGGAGGTATGCAGGTGGAAGATAGTCCAGTGTAAAGATAGAACATACCGCGGACATTACATCTCGTATAGAATATCATAAGCTGATTGCAGTATAGTGTATATTTGAGAATGCAATATAACTATATCATTCAACATATAATTTACAATTGCATCACATGTCAAGTGATCCAAACAGGGTTAGAACAATAGCCGGTGTATGGATTGATTTAACAATATTGGGATGTTTTCCCGCTAGATCAAACTTGATTTTGTACAGAATAGCATATATTTATCATTTCAAATTTCACATCCGAACGAATACTAGTAGTTATTCTTTCACTAGAAGATTGGATATGTTATTACATTCCGTCATTCGTGTTTATTGAGTAAATACCATAAACTACTTGAATTTCTTATTATCTAATAATGTATAACGTGTGTTTACAGCATTTCAGTATCACAGAGAATTGTTCAATTCAATGTAATGTTCAGCAGTATATGTTGCTAATTAGTAATTACACATAATAGTAAGAACAGAGGTGTGCCAACGACACCATGGACATGTCTGCACTTTATTTGGATAGATGTATCAAGCTTGTTGCTGTTATAAACAACAGTACATTGACTGGCATTTGTCGGTACTATTCGTATTCTCACATCGTATACATGATAGTGTGCATCAGAGACATATCTATAGTGTATTCGTAAGTTTATGTTATACTAAGTACCCTATTAACAGTTCATCGTTAGATTCCATTACGGACTACATTGGTACTGCACTGGTACACAAAATGCATTTAGATGTATAGGGCATGATACTCGACCTCCACTAGATAGTGTGTCCAAGGCTAGGAGATCAAGTTATCTGTTATCGGGACCCCCATTGACCTCCCTCGACCATCACTGACATCCCAGTCGGGGTCAACTGCCACTGGATTCCTGTAGGAGACTTGATGGAACTGACATGCTTCCAATGGAATCCATTAACGACATGCACCTCACACAGAAGCCTAGTCTCCGGGGGTTCCACAGACAGTAGCAACTTTTCAGGACAGTCGAGATTGACATTGATTTCATTCTGATAAATACCTGATCTACGTCCGGATTAGATGCTGTGTGTTTGATGTTGGGCACTAATCAACAGGATGTAATGATACGGCGAAAGGACAGATTAATATCATTCTCTAGTGCATTTAGTCTCATGAAAGTGGCCATACTTGAGTTCGAATTCATTTCCTTGGCAACCCAACACTAAATTATAGGTGGATAAAAGAAGCCATTACAGATATACGATATAACAACTCAGGTCTAACCATGCAAACGTGAGACCAATATGACAATTGTCCACTACAACTTGTATGCAAGCCTGGAGGATAACAGGACAAATGTTCACTAGCCGTAGTTACACCCTACATGCGAATCTAGGACTTACATGTGTCCAAATACCGGGTATATCTGACTGTGCATCACTGAGTACGCCCATTCTTAGAGTTGAAACTGTCGGTCGTGCTAATATCTATCTGTTTCATTTCAGGAGTATGGAGTCCTCGTTCTGTAACGACAGCCTTTGTGGTAACTTCTCAAGTAAGTACATTAGTTATGTTGACAGGTAATTTCACGAGTCGTCCAATATAGACCATATTTATTGTCCATATATTACGACGTAATTTTCGATTGTCAGACTACATGTATTTTAGTACTGAATATATTATTAATCATATTAACGGTTCATATTTTACAGTGCCTATGTTCAATATGACGCCAGACGACTGGGGATTCTTCGTGAAAGTCGTCTGTACCCCAATCATCGCCCTGGTCGGCATCGTAGGCAACTGCCTTTCGTTCATCGTGATGAAAAGTAGACTTCTACGCCAGAAGTCGTACAGCCACTACCTGTGCGCGCTAGCTGTGTTCGACAGTCTGTCCTTGATCGTGGTGCAAATAAAAACAACTGACGAACTGTTGTACTATGTCCATAAACCAAGCCTGTTCGCAGACTTCACGGAGGCGGGGTGCAAGATGTTCGTGTTCGCGGAGTGCATGGTGTACCTGATGTCCTCGTGGCTGATCGTGGTCATGGCCCAGGAGAGACTCATCGTGGTATTCATGCCCTTCAAGAAGCACGTGCTCTGCACGCAGCGGGGTGCCGTGGTCATCATCCTTGCGATGTTCGTCATCATGTCGTACACGCAGACGTTCAGACTCATCATGGTGACCAAGGTTGAAGACAGGTGCGAAGGACGACCGGACATGTCCCAAATCTACACGTCTCTTCACGTCTACTTCTATCAGTTCGCCCTCTGCTTCGTCCTTCCTATTCTAATAGTGTCCGTCTGCAACGTATCTGTTTTGTGTAAGATACGGAGCGTCAGCAGGGCCATGGCTGATGAGAACTCGTCTTCCACGAGACTCACGAGAGGTGCAACGCGACGTCACAAGACCACCATGATGCTTCTTACCATCTGCTTAATGTACCTCCTAACCCTACTTCCGGTTGTCTTCATCACAATTCTCACATACACCTACATCAATCTGGCCGATCCTATGACGGGAAGGAACATGTTTATTAAAATCATCCCTTGGGGTCACATAGCTACAGTGTTCGCTCAAATGAACTACGCATCAAATTTCTTCATTTACGTCGTATCCGGGAAGAACTTTCGCGTCGAACTCCGGAGAATATTTTCACGGGAACGAGGGAGTAATATTAACAGCTCCAAGACACGGGAAGAAATCATGCTTCTGTAATGATTTAATTGGCCAGGATGTAAATGTGTATTCAAACAGAAATTACATGCGGCGTGGAGACGGAACACGCAAACTGTAAACGGGATAAATGACTTGGTAAAACAATGTATAACATTAAGCCAGTCATTAGAGCAAGTTAGGACATAATGGGTCATTTGTATGTGCACCTGGGAATTCGTGATATATCTACCGACTAGCTCCGTATGTCTGCACGATGTAAAGAGCTGATTATTGTGTTGCCTGCCACACGCCTATAGGTCCCGCGTGGCTATTCCACATCTGATCTCAAATATGAATTCAGGTACGTGGCGTGTATTCACGATGGCACACAACCACGCCTACTACGCACGCCATGGACATTAACACAAGGAAATAATGTGTCTGTGAAATGTATACATAAATGTGTTCTCCATAATAGACTACATATCATTATTTACAACTATTGGGAGTACAACTCTGTTCTGTACAAACAGAAGCCTTTAGATTACCAGATAGCGGGTTGTTGTCGCTCACCGAACATAGACAAGACCACATTATAAAGCCGGAGTATATTGTAAAGACACATGATGTGGAAGACAGTTAATTCTAGAAGTTACTTTCGTTAAAGTAAGAGCGATTCCATCTATTATGCATTGCTTATAATGGATGCACATGTCCACTGTATGGCACTATATCATTTAGTATCGCCATGCCGAATGCACTCGTCTGTGGATGTACTACAATGGTTCACACTAACCATCATACTACTGCTCTCTAGGATTCCGAAGGTAGTTTATCATTCTAGTTTTCGCTAAATCGCAAAGTGAAGCAACACTTTTCATCGGTTTAAGATCACTTACAAATTAAAGTGGAAGGATACGTGCAACAAACAACATAATTATTTCATCGAGGTCAGATAGTCCTTAAGCATTAGGATCAACACCGTTCTATAGTCCCGCGGGTGTTCAGTTGGAAGCTGATATCGGCATGATCTTGCAGCGAAGTGAGATGCATATCCATCATAGTGCTGTTACATGGGCAATAAGTGGTGCTTCCGAGGACCATTTACGGACAAGGCCTGCCGACATAGTGCAGAGATATGTGTGTCCTGAGTGGTGTTTCCAGAGATAATTACTCATGATTACTGGGAGTCCTAATTCGCTATCTGAGGACAGATCAAATTACCGTATATTGTTCCTATTAAATGCAGGTAATAATGGTTGTGTTTCTGGAAACATGATTACATCCATACACAAACACACAGACACGCGCGCGCACACACACACACACACACACATACATACATACACATAGTTAAACGCTCACATACACATACTTAGACGCTCGCTCACACACACACACACACACACACACATATATATATATATATACACACACACGCACGCATACACACACAGACGCACATACACACACACACACACACACACACACACACACACACACACAATGACATTTCTCAGATGCTATGCATTTTATCTATACGAATGCTTTAATACTATTAAATAATGCTAGATAGTAGACTATGTATTATCATAACAATGCTAATCAAGCTCAAATCTTATAGACTTATGTCATTTAGCTACACTGTGTGAGATGTATTCTTAGGCTAGGCCTGTACTTTTATGAACGTACTGACAGAATGGAACAAGAATCCGGTGAAAACATGTTGGTCTACCTGTAATCAGTAATCTCGCTATTTGCGCACACGTATGTGTATGTTTTTAACACATTTAGGAGTGTCTTCAAGAATAAAGAAAGTGACTTTACATTACCCCAATATCAAGCCTACTGTATCTCTTATTTCTTTTTGAATTGGGTTTTAGAACCGCTTTCTAGAATCTTTGAAGTGTTAGCCAAGTTATATATGAATGTAATAGTATATATATGATTACATGAATTATGTTTCGTAAGAAATGTTTCCTGGTGTATCGCTCAATTCGCTATCGACTGCCTCATCATTGTACATTGACTATTATTGAATTCATGTTATCATTATACTCGTCACCACCATCAGCCATCATCATCATCATCATAATCGTCATCATCATCATCATCACCACAACCATAATGTGTTTCATCTTGCTCCTGCTTCTTATCTTCTTAATCATCATTATTATAACATGATTACTAGTGCTATTGTTCATTATTATTATTATTATTATTAGTATTACAGTACTTGCAAAATCACCGACATTATCTACAACAATGCATAAGACGAAATATTTCAAGTTTTATCTTTCATAATTCTTCTTTTGTCAATAAAAATCTAGTTAACATGTGTTTACGAATGTTTGCCGATGCGGATAATGTTATTGTTGAAGCAGTCCAGCTGTTCATGGTACAATAAACGTGTATAAATGTGCATTGAGTGTGTTATCGATCTCCGGATGAATCCATCAGGTTGACAGGACATGACATAGGACCATCATTGGACATCATGAAATAAAACACATTAGTGTGAGTGTCCAGGTGTGATGGAGGTTCTACAAGACAGTGGTGGACATGTGATGGACAGGTGCTGATAGGTAGCTGATGTCTGTGTCCGTCACTGGTGCATCAACATTATGTATGTAGACATTGTTGTGAGACTAGTTCCCATGTTTCTATATTCAATATTCCAGGCCCCCGTTTCACAATGGTGTCCTAACTAGTTAGGAACTCCTAACCCGAGTTATGACCATGTCACAAGTCATATCCCTTCTTAAAATCGGCATCTAACTTAGGAGGTGATACACTGGATAATAACTTTATGAGGAAGTCGTGACACGAGGGCCGGGAAAAGTATACGCACCCTTATAAGTTAGATGTGCTTGTATTGGTGAACAAAAATGCATCGTATATCAAGCTATGCTCTGTAGACCGAAATATATGTCGATTCTCTAAACGGACCGTTTAAGCGCACTGCAAGATGTCAGACGTTCAAGTAAACTATATGACCTATCACACAATGTCTCCACTTTGTCTGGACATATTGAAAACAATTTAATAACATGTTGATGCACGACAGGACAAACTGTCTCTCTGGTATATTTCACGGCGCTTAGCAATGCGAGATCTTCAGTGGGTGAACATTAGCAAGAGTCCTTCAGACATCACCAGGCGTGGAAACAGACTCTTCATTACACAAGAGCTGTTCACTATCGCCAAACCAATGCTAACCATCTGCAGATTCTTCAGCATCCACCTGCACAAGCACCCAGAATCAGAGTCAGTTCATGTACGCTAATAGTATGAACTCTCCTGCATGCTGATTGTCTGTGAACACGGACACCGTGTACTACAGTCTACAGCACCGCAGGCTACTAGAAACCGGCACGTCCGTCTGGAGTGGTCGCCGCGTCATCAGCAATAAGTCAGAGCTCAATAGTCAAGTGTAAAGTTCAGTGAAGCATCCAGGCCCCGATATTACGAAACTTCCGAGTACCATTCCATGCTCAACTCAGATTTGTGTTCATAAAACGTCATGTAATTATTTAGTCTGAGCATGGAATCGTACTAGGACAGTTTCGTAATCCCGGGGCCTGGTTTACTCTTGACTAGAATGATGCCCGTGCGTTGGTGTGTTGAATGGCAGATGAGCGCTATCATGGAGCTAATGGTTCGTCGTGCCAGTTATTGTATGGAGTGTAATGGTATCGGATGGATTCGCTCCCCGCAGAGACTACCAGACTATGGTAACAAGTAGAAGAATGACCAGATAATAGACGTGCATATATAATTCACAAATAGTAAACATTCACGGGTAACCCTGTGAGAATATAGTATCTCTTATGAATAGGTAACCTTCTAAATTTAAACGAACAGCCTTCTTCGTTGGAATATAATCATTGAAGAGGTATTTCTGGATAAAGAAAATTAGTACAGAGATGTGCAAGCACTTTCTGAAGACCTGAACCACGCACAGATGCCTTTGTCAACCTCCCACGTTATTCAGATCCAGTTTAGATTGGCTTAGATGTGTCTCCGTCAATGTAGAAATAGAAGCATGTGGATTTATTAAAACGTCTGGTCATCCTACTCACAGTGTTTGGAAATACGTCACCGGCAGTGCTTAAGATGAGCAGTAGTTCCTCATCAAAGGCAATCATTCTAATGATAGAAAATTAAATCCGTAGCATCACGAATAGTGTTGGAATTACAAATAATAAATATACAGCTATAGTATAATTGCCATTCAAGCTAATTTATTTATAGATACATGTATTTTCGGAAATAGTGTTATAATTACAAATAACATTACTGTAAGGTAATTGCCATTCAAACTCAATTATATAAAAATGTATGTATTTTCGGAAATACCGTAAACATTATACAAAAGAACAACGTTATTATTGTATACTAGTAATTGCAAACTCATTTATGTAAAGATACATGCATGCATTTTTCTTACTTGAACCTTGTTTTCAATAGGTTATATACAGTATATACTTATACCTATCTAAACTCATGACTACGTGTGTGTATGTCTGCAAGTGCGTATTAATGCGAGTCAATGCAGGTGTGCGTGTGTATTATGTGTGTGCATTCATGTTTGAGATAAATCGCGAATAAGTAAATGTGTACACCATCACGTGTATGCCTACAATAAAATGGCATTATAATGTGTTTAATTATCGTATCTTCCTTGGTCTGTCAGTACCAGCCGGTGCTCGCCTCACACGTTTACTGCAACATTCAGCGGGTTTCCTCCTGCCATAAACTTACAAGCCATTGTATAAGTGAAATACTCTTGAAATGTGCTCTAAACAACCATTTAAATATATCTTTTAGTTCAAGTTCGTTTATTTCCATATTGCCAACCACGGACCATACATTAACACAAATAAATAAATATATAATTAAATATACAAATAATATAGAACTTGGTATACCACTGAGAACCTACATAATTGTTTTATGGATAGTTTATCTTTTACAATATTTCAACTGAAATTCCCCGAACATGACAGAAAATCATTCATTCATTCATTCACTATGTATGACGGAAGTACATGTATAGAAGCGTCCACTACAGCTAGAACACCAGTATTCAGTATGTCCTGCCGTTAGTATTGCTGATCGTACCACCATTGCAACGCATACTAGTAATGCGAAGTCAAGTATTGCTGGGGCCAGTTTACCCCTAACCTATCGCTCATTGTCATGGTCGATCTAGCTATATGCATTGGTATTTTCGTGTTCATGACTTACATTCGGAATTGACTTAACTTCAGGAATTGGTTGTGGGTCTACAAGAAGAGTGGCAACACATTCCCACAACTATTATGAGAGCCGAATACAGGGAAAGTGAACGAGGGTGTTAACCGGATATTAAAAACTGCCACAGGTTTTACTCAAGCTTACGGACCTGCCCAATTGTCGCTCTAGCAATTGTCACTCTACATATCCCGGGAAATAGTGCCACTCTGGTAACTAATATCATCACAATCTACTATTCAGTATATATGAATAGTATATAGTCATATATTTAGAATCGATTCAGTAATTACTTGAGTTGGTTTTCTAAAATAAGTGGCATTTTAGAAGAGTACAGATATGCTCTGGACTGTACGAGTATAATGCATATACAATGAAATATAGAGTTATATTGACCCTAACCATAAATGCATCGTCACCAGACGACTGTCATGCTATGTAAAACCACGTTCAAGCTGAAACCAGTCAATGATTTTGATTGCAGAGTGGAGACTGTTCATTGTAAACGCGCACGCATCTAACAATACCGGGAATAAATAAAACGGCGAGTCGCTCACAACAATGGATAGAAACCATCATGACGTCCTCAATAAATTATAGTGCGGTCCTCGTTACTTGCAGTCTGGTGAAATTTATTCAGAAATCGGAACATAAAACAACAATTTAAACAAGAGTGGTTCCACTCGGGCATGGGTATAACACCAAAGTTTCCAAAGATGTTCAATAGATAAGCATCGACCTGAGTAGAGAATCACTTAACGGCAGGTGTATTCTCCATCCATCACATTGTTGACATGTACTGACGCGTAAGATGCGTGCATTTAACAACATACATATATTAAGTAGATTCCTGTAATATATACCGCCTCCATGGTACAGTGGATAGAGCGTGGGCCAGGCGAGAAGTGGTTCGTTCGAACCCCAGCCGCGTCATACTAAAATTAAGTTATCCTAAATACATTACATATTACACGATGTCCTATATACTACTATTTAATAATACACTTTATGTCCCCAATGAAATTATTAAAATTTGGATGAGATTTATGGAGGGATGTATACAATAGTACCTTACCTTACATGTACATTACTCTTGTTTATGTGACTTTTACACATTTCCATATACCCTACCTGGTAGGTTTACAAATACATGTAAATATAATGCCATTATTTTCCGATGCTATGTCATAGGACACTTGCCTATCTATGGGATGCATCTATTTTAACATACACTCCTTACCACGTTGAACCAGCTCGCCTTTTAAGTCATCATATTGATTATACAATGCTCGGACTTTTGATATGTTTAATTCAATTGTAAACATCGTCTGCTAGACTTGGTTCGATCTAACGGCAGACAAACTTCATGTTCACATACAATAACATGACAGTAGGATGCATTCGTTGTCGACCCTTACCTCGGGGTATATGGGTTTATATACCGGTATACAAGTTCCCATTGATAAATGCAATTCCCGTTCAGTAGTTCAAACTGGATGCACAGGCTATTATTATAAAGGTCACTTGAACTTTGCTTTTTGAACAGCACTAACTGTGGTAAGGTAAAAGAGTACTCACTAAGATTCATGTATTGTCGTGGCCAGATATTATTCACACCACATTAAATGTTGGTCAACTGTCCATCTGCTAGTTGTTGTACATGTAAGCTGCTATGAGTCTGGGTGGGACATCCATGTATTGTAACTACGGTAGGATAATCCAGTAGGCTAGCACTACCTGCCGACGACTAATAACTTGTATGTGTGCACTGATAATGATTCCAATTATTTAAATGGTAGGTTAGGAGCATGATACGTATACTTATTGTTGTTGTTGCTATTATTATTATTATTATTATTATGTTAGTAGTAGTAGTAGTAGTAGTAGTAGTAGTAGTAGTAGTAGTAGTAGTAGTA
>JAUTBZ010134656.1:0-13613 GCA_032361785.1 Lepetodrilus galriftensis
GATCTAAGACTAATTACGCTTGATTTATCCACCCAAAGGTTGTTAATTACTGATGTATCCCCCAGCACTCGATAGTTATAAAACAAATCATATTTTATATTAAATCGAGGAACGTTCCGCTATTTATCTTGTCTTTGATGTATCACTGTTCTAAGCACGAATGTGCGAGCAAACAGAGTTATGTCCCTTTGCATCATATCAGAAACAGCCGTAGAGTGGTTTCAGTGAAGATGTGTCAAACACACAGCGGTGGAAAGCTTTTTGGAAGTACAAACATGATTTTATTTATTTCAAGTGAATGTACTTTGCATTTATAGCTAAGAACTAGTCAAAAACAACCATAATAGTATGCCTTTAAGTTGCAAATTACGATAATAAATATCCATGCACGTATGCTATAGAATTTTCTAATACATTTACATGTATAGGCTATGGACCCACTGAATAATGTGTTATTTATTGTTGCCTTGTACTTGGAATGGCATGACATAAATGTACTTTCCCCCGCTGATAACTTTCCTAGTCGATAATGTTTACTGTCACTTCGTTTCGATAATAAAACACTCTTCAATATTATCCATTAGGTATTAAACAAATATTGATGTAATTGACATTATTAATAAATGATCATAATTGTATTCACATATTTCCACGGTAGTTTATATTAATATTTATATATATATATATATATATTATATATAATTATGTGTGTGTTTTTAAATCGTGCGTATTATATTTGCTCGTTATATTCTCGACATGTCTTCAGGCAGGCCCAATACATGCATTACGTATTATTCAATAGCCTACATTTCAATATCTGTTTGAAAATATTATTTTAGGCCATTGGCATTTACGTGGTAATTGTTATAATATATTTAATTAAAATAGTTATTTGATCTTTATAGACATATCTAATTGTGAAATTCTGTATATATGCGGTTGAGGATACGTCAGGCATTGGAATACACATACGATCTGGCTAAGTATTCTCCTCATTCTTCCTCTTCTACTTTCTCCTCTTCCTTCTTCTACTTCTACTTCTACTTCCTATTCTACTTCTTTCTCCTCTTCCTCCTTCTTATTCTACTTCCTCTTTCTTCTTATACTTCTACTTCATTCTCCCTCTTCTACTTCCTCCTCTTCCTCCTTTTTATTCCCCTTCCTCTTTCTTCTTCTACTTCTAATTCCTCCTTCATCTTCTACTTCCTCCTCTTCCTCCTTTTTATTCCACTTCCTCTTTCTTCTTATACTTCCTGCTCCTCCTTCTTTTATCATCATCATCATCATCATCTTTATCATCATCATCATCATCATTATCATCATCATCATCATCATCATCATCATCTTTATCGTCATCATCATCATCATCATCATCATCATTATTATAATCATCATTAGTATCAGCAGCAGCAGCAGCATCATCATAATCTCATCACCACCACCACCACCATCATCATCATCATCCTCATCATCATCATCATTAATGCACCTACCAATATGCATCTATCAGTAAACAACAATCCAAAATGTCATATTCCTTAAAAACATTTGGCCTCTACAAGTTTAGAATTTTAAATTATTATATAGACCTATATTATAACATCACGGGCGTTTCTACCTTAAGAAAATCCATAATAAACGCCAAGAATAAAAAAGACGCAGCAATTGAAATACAATATTGCGACATATTGATTTGCTAGCACTGTAAGACATTATCCCTATACGAAGGAACTAGCTCAGTAAACACATCGTGGACAACGGCCCGTGTTTCTGTGTGTAACTGTTTGTGTTCCTGGGATGTCTGAATAGTCGATTGATTGGATATCGACTTTAGTGACTGGTGACGGTCTACACATGGGACGTAGTTGCACGCTCAATTCGTTGCAATAAATAGCCGCTGATCAGTTTGCAAGAAATGACAGTTCATATCGCGGTCTCTGGGGTCTAGTGACTATATATCACGGCTTCTGAAGTCAGATGTAGTGACAAAACTGTACATTGCTTAACAAACTATATAACATACTGGGCATAGAAACATTGCAAAGACCAGGGAAACGTTCTTACGAACTTAGCTTGAGAACAGTTCTTAGCGATTCCTATAGTATGGCTACGAATTGTTCTCATGGTGCTTAGCCTAGGCTCAGAGGTTCGTAAGAACGTTTAGAAAGTATGCCCCCGGATCTAGAGGAGATAAAGGAGGGATTTAAAGGGCATGTGTGTACGTGTGTGTTTAAATGCTTTGACAGTCGCCTTGGTGTATCGTTTTATAACCAGTGCTGTAGCACGTGATCGTAAAACAAATATTGAAACTGTTCTTTTTGCCACTTTACTTGGAATGGGAAAATTAAGATTCGAGTACCGCCAACACTGCAATAGTACATACCCACCAGTACTTGACAGTACTTGACAGTACTTGACAGTAGCCTACTTGAATGTTTGCCCATACAAATGGCAAATAGTCGAGTAGGCTTAATTATGATATCTAAAAGTGACAGAACAAAAATATACCTGTACTAAATCATCGAATCTCTTAACAGATTAGGAAGACCTAAATGCCACAGACTGTGAAATATCCGTTTCAATAAGAAAGGTGCATCAATATAATCTGAGACCGCTTCTAGTCACCATGTAGGCCTATGATTTAATAACTTTCACGACTCGTGTTGATATATTTGATATTCCAAGACACTTGGGTGAGATTCTCTATTTATCAGCTGTTTATTTGTGTTTATTAATACAGTATTTAATTTGAACATGTATTACTATTAATATTTAATAAAACAAATACATTGTTGTTATCTGTGTTTCGTGGGGAAATAATAACATAATTCTTAATGGAATTAATTAACTTGTAGTTGACACAATTTTAGTAACCGATTAAAAATCGTAGAGGACATGCTTATTTGGAATATGACAAATTATTTCCTAGACAATCAATCGAATTATTCAGCTTATTTCAAATTTTGATGTAGACTTCTTCGCTTCAGACATCGTCTATGGATTCGGAGAAGATGTCTGCCACTCCAAGACCAAAGGTGATTCCTTCGATTGCCAGTTTGGTTGCTGTGGCAACACTGGGGACAAGGAATGCTGCGACCCTCTCGCCATGATCGTCGGCATCTCCATCGGCGGCATCGTCATCGTCGTCGGAATAATATCAGCCATCGTGTGCTGCATCAAACATCACACCCGAGGGAACCGTCGCTTGACCCCCAGACAGAACCCAAATGTCATGACGGTGGCACAAGCTAGTAAGTAGACATGTACTAAATTTAGCCATTTCAACTTCTTGCATCCACTACGATAATAACATTCTCTTAGGAAATACAACCGAGATTAAATTTTATTTAAATATCAGCTGAAGCAAATTAAAATTAATTGGAAGCCTACAATAAAGAATAATAATAATAATAATAATAATAATAATAATAATAATAATAATAATAATAATAATAATAATAATAATAATAATAATATATGTTTTAAATAGAATCCTGAATTAACGACATCACCATCATTTCTTTCATTTGAAGAACCACCACCGTACCCAGGACAGCCGTACCAAACGTACCCGGCGTTATCCGACGAATATAAAGGACCGATGCCCAACCCACCCCAGTACCAGCTACAGCCCAGCTACCCGCCACCCAACTATTTGCCTCCAGAACAGCAGGTGCTCTACAGCGGGCAGAAGCTCAAAGACCCTTCAGTCGATGGCCACGCCAAGCCCTCAGATACATCTCCCCCGCCGCCATACTCCACTTGATCATCAAGTCTCACAATGTATAATGGTACTGTCTCAAGAAGTGAACTAAATGGTGGTTACGACTATTAGTATATAGTTTGCATTGAACCTGGGGTGCGTTCAAATACACAAAGGACTTGCAAAGCGGCTTGCCAAACTAGCCACTGTCTCAGGAGTACATGGGACGGGGAACCAGTTTAGCTAAGCGGCTTACTCAGCCCTGTGCTGATTGAACGCACCCAAGGGTTTGCAAGCGGCTTTACCAAACTAGACGTACCAATGTGAATTTTAAATGTATTTTAAGAAAGAAGCAATTACTATTTTAATGAATTATTAACCTTGGTATAACAATAGGAATGTATTAGCTATTGAGATTTACATATACGTATACTTTCATGTACTAGTAATTCAAAATATATGTACGTGCATTAAATGAAAAATATGTGTATGAATAAAAGTCACTAGAGTTTAATGAGAATAAGAATTAATCCAATTATGACATTGCATAGGTTATGTACATTATTTTATTTTACTAGTCATTCCAAAACCACGTACCAGTAAACTCAGTTGTATAAAAGAAACAGTAAAACTTTATTTTAATGAATTATAAACACTGGTATAACTCCTATAAGAGGCAGTTCAATATTTACTTGGTTGGTATATATTAGTTCGTTTTACTAGTCATCCCCAAAACACGTCCCAGTGTCAATCGCAGAATCCAATTGTATCAAAGACCTATATTTTATTGAACGGTTTACTGTTTTCTTCATTATCCGAAGTATCCTTTCGGTTTTGTTTATACAATGCTAAAGAAAATGCCAATCGACAAACCTACGTTTGCACAACGATCAATATTTAACATTATACGTCTTAAGAATATTGTATTTGTATTTAATGTGCATCCAGCAAACCGGTTTTTCAAAGTAGATGATCTATAACCCGCCTATGTTAATATAAGAGATCATTCGTCGGGCAAACATTAAAAACAAAACAAAAACATTTACTAAATTAATCAAAAGTTCAGGAAAGTATCTCAGGAAATATAGTTCATATTTGTCTAAAAAATCCTAAACTGCTGAAAAAAAATATAAATTAATATATAGTACGTGTATTTGAATGTTCCGATGATTATACGCTTTACGCGTGGAGTAAAATCCAAACTGCTGAAAATATATGTAAATTAATAATACGTGTATTTGAATGTTTCGTGGATTATACATAACGCTTTATATTTCTGACTAGACAAGCATAGGCTATATAACTGTCTATAGTTTCTATATGCTACGAATAAATATTTAATCGACTACGTCTTAGCATTGCTATGCCAATATAATACAAAGTATTTTAGAAAGCCCAGTCGATAGCTCATTCAGGACACACGGGTAAACATTGATTTACATTAATGTTGCATAGGTAGCCTGCTTGATCTAAAAGACAACGCCATGGCCAATGCCCAAGACTATACACCTGCTAGAATCGTTGAAGGATAGACATGCATAAACATGAATAGATACCATGCATAGGGATAATTGTCCTTGTTAAAGACGCTGAATACAATTTCTACGTGTAGATTTAAAAAATGTTTTAAATAGATTTGTTTTTGAGAAAATAAATGCCAGCCTCTACGTGAAAAATATTATTTTATGCACGAACAATAAAATAATAAAACTATTACCTCAATGTTTTTGAAAAGACTAATTTTACTTTTTTTTTAAAAAAAGGGAAGGGGTTTGGGGGTTGGAAATCACCTTGAGTGTTTTTGTTTATCATAATAATTAGTCGATGAGCCCTCTCCCTGCTGGATTAGGCACAGGTATCGGCCCTTTAAGGGCATCTTCGGTTGCCTTCAGCATGGAGAGGGTTAAACGGACTATATGAACATGTACTACAGTTGACTCGTGATCTAAATTACAGTACCATCTAGTCTTGGTTTTGGTTTGTAATACAATATTGCCATAATGTCCGTCCATGTAGTTTCATTGTATTGTGTACATACTGTGTCTTAACAAAGTCTCTGTGATATAAATATAAACTGTTTCGTGTCTTTACGCATCCTGTAAAACACATAGTCAGTGTCTACTTACACATGTCAGTGTTTTAAAAGCAGGCAGTGACCAATCGTTACAGAAGATGTGTTTCATGATGCAATTCTATGACTTTTACTTTAATTACCAATTTACACTTTAATTTAACTGCTGATGATTTTGTTTTTATGACAATTTTATTTTACATCCACCAGGGTATCGTTTCTTGAAGCTCTCTTAGCCGCTAAGGGGCCATAGCGCTCTCTTTGCCGATTTATAACACGTTGCTAAGAGAGTGCTATGGTCCCTTAGCAACTAAGAGGGCTTCGAGAAACGATACCCTGTATATGTATTATTTTTAGTGTGTTTTTGTTATGTTTTCTCTTCCATTCAGACTATTTGGTATTACGCACTCATCCATATAGGACCCGAAACCCTGATCATGTCTACTAACGTCATTTGATGGTGTTAAGTAGGCCTAAGTATAAATGGTCGGAGTTTCCATAATTGCACTTGTCAAGCACTAACTTGCAAGCATGCTCAGTTAACACGATACTATAACCAGATGTTACAATCAGTACCGCCCTAGTTATAATATTAGGATATGAAAATTACATGATAAATATTTCCAGCTAACTGGAATGGTTTGAAACAGGAATATTTTCAATCTAGCAATACAAATAAAATAAAATAAGTTTTTCGTTTCGAATATATCTGACAAATAGTCTAGTAGCGAAAACGAATACTGTAGAGATTTACATTTTTATTAGTTTGCGATGTACTTTGGAATTGTTCTTTACGTCCGTCTCGACAGAGATTTCCTTGAATCAGTGTTCTAGTTTGGAGCTTTAACATCACGACTTTGTGCCTTGACCATTACAAAATACGCATTTTAACATTAGAAATGTGATATAAAATGGGTTTTTGATTGAATCTTATATATGACAAGCGTTTTTATAAACGTGTTATTGAAAATGTACTTTTATGAGTAATATTAGCACCAGACATTTGCCATTATATACACACTTTGCGTATTTTATCCTATTTTAACTTTTTTGACATGTAGTTGCTGTTTAGTACACATACATGTATAGGTCTGTACTATATTGGTTAATTAGGCTTCATATTGTCAGTCTAAAATAAGTGTCGTTGAATTGATCTTGTTCCGTGGTAAATAATTCAGGCATCGTTTACATTATCATTTATAGTTCGGCATGGAATGCATTGACACCCCTATTTCGTAGAATATCTCGGTAAATACTTCATGGATTGACAAACAAAAACAACGTCAATTTATAATTGTATCTGCACTAACCAAAATAATATAAAATAAAAGTTTGCACCATTAATACAAATACGAAACAGGGATGTACAATGTATTTCATGCCGAACTATAGAACTGAATAATTCATAAATGTTGTTTCTTTCGTATTTGTTTTATTACCTTATATTACTCTCAGGTAATACCTAGCAAAGTGTTACTGACTGAATATGCTATTTTCTTTCCAACTGCTGTGAATATTGTTTATTGTTGATTACTCCACATGATTTCGAATAATTATAACAACAGTTTATGTAATTACTATAAATATATGATATACACTTTCGTAATCACAGTTTATGTAATTACTATAAATATATGATATACACTTTCGTAATCATTATTCAAAGTCCCGTGACTACTTTGAGCTGAATTGTTAAAATCTGTTGTATAACAAAATAAATTACTCTCTATACGTGGCGTTATTGTTCATTGAAATGAAATCCATTTGCGTTATCCAATAAATAAAATGACTTGTATCAGGTCCCTAATTTGTAACTACAACCGTTCTGAGTTACTACGGAGCCCTGATCGAAAGTGTAAGATCAGACATTAGTTAAATCATGGAAATTGCGTTGTTATCATGTATAGTTCATATATTATATATCATATATACATATATCATGTATCATGGATAGTTAACCTATATAATGGACACTCTGTTATCTGAGACTACTTAAGTTACGTTTGATGTGTCCACCCAAAAGTTGTTATTTACTGATGTACTTATTCCCCCCCAACACTCGATAATGGTATTTTATAGTTAAAAAAGGAACGTTCCTCTAACTGTTTTGTCTTTGATGCATCAACTGATCTATAAAATAATTCTAAGAAAACGTAGTCGTTTCACTTTGAATTCTTAGAAATTGTAGTCGTACCACTTTTGAGTATAAAAAGAAACACGAGCACATTCAGGTTGACGACCACTAGTTAATACACTGGATCGTGGTGTTGCAGGATAATTTTGTCAACCATACAGTGATGGAAAGCTTTTTGGAAGTACAAATATGTATTTCAAGTAAATGTACTTTGCAGTTGTAGCTCAGTACGTTCAAAATAACCATAAATATCTATGATATTAGGCATTTAAAAGTCTAAACCTTCATTCACAAAACAGACAAGAGGACATCAGGTAACATACAATAGTTATTTATTAACAGGTGCCATTGGCAGTCAATAAGACTAAAACACGGATCGGTGAATGATTACAGTTGGCTGTACATAGAATGTGGTAAACATAATATAAGTAAAACTCGCCCATTCATTTACAGGGTGACATACCGGTACATGTATATTCATGTCTTTGACGGAAATGAGCTGGAAAAGAAGCAATCAAATTTGAAACATATCATTTCACTAAAATGAACAGCGCAATCAGTGCAGTCATATTAGAGTTGTACCAATTCTAAATCATTTAAGTAAAATGAAGAAAGCTATTGCACAATCAAATTTGAATAATATATTTACGATAAATTCAAATCATTTTCACGAAAATGCAGTGATTGAGTATGGTTTTACGTTCCCAGCGGGTACCTTTCACCCTTATGTGACCATGAAAATCTGCACAATGAAATTTGAATTATATCAATTCCAAATACTTTTCCTAAAATTAAAAAAAATATATTTTTAAATAATATCTGCGGGATAAATGTCAAACATAGCAATTCCAAGTAATTTCACTAAAATGAACAAAACTGTTCGTAAGCTTTAAGCCTATGCATGTAATACATAATCATTAAATTTGATCGATATGAATCTCAATGTCACTAGTCTATACTATAATTTAACCACACAATAACACAAGTGTGTGCCCAAGACAAAATCAGATTCCTTATGAAATAATCGAAATACACTCTACAAACTAAATTAAGGGCCACTGGACATATACATTTATAGCTTGTCTTATTATAGCAACAAATAATTCCCCAATTGTCTACTAGTACGGTAAGTACCAGTACTCAAGAACTCACGACTCTTTGAAAGGAGAATGGCACAATAGTCTTCAAGCAGTTCCGAAATTTGGTAGAAAGTTACCCAATAAAATATCTGTCGGCCCTTAATTTATTTTGTTGAGTATATACAAAAATCTATAGTAAAAATGTACCTTGGCAATTGTGGTTTTATGGAAAACTTGTTGAACATTCTGTCAAAAACATATTCTGGTGTATATTCGAATTACATGTATTTGCTAAATAACTTATAAGATTTCTACTAGCAGACGACATGGCCTGATATAAATGAAATAATCTTGAAAGCGGCTCTAAGCCCAAATTAAAAATTATAATAATACTTAAATATAAAACAAATGAAATAATAGACAATGATTATTATATTAATTACAAGCCAATCCGAAAATAACACTTCAGATATACTCTACGAATTTAGCTTATGAGATTTTAACAATGAATAGTTTACAAACATCTACAGGCGCTAGGTACCCTAAGAAGACCCATTGGAAGAATAATGGCACCAGATTCCTAAAGCCAGTTCCGAAATTCGGTAGAAATCTTCCACACATATTATCTGCTATCCCTTAAATGATTGTGTTGAGTAAATCAGAAAGTCCATCAGCTCGTCCACAGTTAAATGATGTAATTGACCAAATGTACGAAGAGTGAAAACTGATACCCCGATTTTAATTAGATTGCACTTTTTGACAGAAATAATTCTGGCAGTGTGGACTCCTGAAACCTGTTCAATACGTTACATTATATGAATTATTGAACAGCGACAATACACAACTTAGCTAGATTAATATAACGTTATTTAAGCAGATACCGTATCATTTCTTAATTTTGTTGGTCACATTTCTGGTTGTATTTGAGTATTTAATAGTCAGATTACAAGGATTAATTCATAAATAAATTAATTATGGAAAATAGAAACAGCTACAAATAATACTCGCTTTTAATGTTATTATATTTTGTTTTTAATTAATACAATATTGTATATGTGAGGTAAGACGTAAATATATGTCTGTCTACAAAAGTCCAAACTTATTACGACTGATATTATGATAAAGGCGACCACACTTTGCACTGAACAAATAGTACAAGTTCCCATGTGTTCCAAATTTGACACAATTCATTTCCACAATGATGATAACAAACATTGAGATACATGTCATTAAAAATCTGAAAGAATTACAATAAATGTAACATCAATTACTATGATTACATTTTTCAACAAGAAAGGAAAGCATGAGGCCTTGCCAAAAATATACGATACAAATAGATGTATCCTTTGTTCTATATATATTACCTTGCATATTTCAAGAATCCCACATGGTACACTATGAACTCAGTTCATAACTGCTTCTTAATATTTGAGGTATGTAAACATTTAATTGTAATAATGTATTTATTTTACATTTTTGGTGTGGAAAAATAATGATACCTCTGCAACATATTTTACAAGAAACACAAGACTAGCCTCGCCTGTCTATCTTTCTTTAAAACATATTTTTAAAAGTATGCAGAAGTTGCTCAATAAGTATACTAGTATGTTGTTAACGTCTTTTGATTGGTCAATTTTAAATATGTCCTGGGGAAACTCACTTTGCCACTTGGTGGTCAATAACAAACCAAAAAAATATGAGCCAAGTTGGCACTACGGAAGGTGATAAACAGAGCACTGCAGAGCATTGAGTTCTAGCCTTCCCTGTGGGTGATGCTAATCCAGATAGGAACAGTGTTAAAAAAATCTAAAACATGCCTGCTGGTCAGAAGAACCACCAGCTTTGGTTCTTCACCAACTCCATGAATAAGGGAAAGATGCTGGTCGGAACAGCTCCTGGGACAAATGATCATATAAAAACAACAACTTCTGGTCCTTCAGAGAATCTGTCAGTCTAATATCGATCAACTGATGGACTGACATATTTTTCGAACATTGGCTAGGAAGCCACAATTAACTCTCTCCATCCTGAAGGCAACTATATTTGTTATCCAGAAGTGAGTGAGTGAATATGGAGTTTAACGTCGCTGCGGGAATTATTTCACCCATTTGCGAAGATCATCCAGAAGTGAGAGGGTTAAAATTAGAATTGACTGTAGGGGGACCAGAATACATTGTATTGGGGTATCCTTTCTCAAAGCTCTCATATCCACTACAAGACAATAGACATTTTGTATGTGCACAATCCCCATTTTTTAGAGATTGCTATGAGAGTTGTTAAGTTATGGAAATAATATGTGAGCGTTGAGAAAGGATACCCTGGACCATTCTAATCATGGGATTCAAACCAAGCAGAAATCCCTACACTGGGACCAGTGCTGAAATCGGCCATGCTGAAAAGCAACTGCAAAAACACACAAGCCACAAATTACATTAATTTTGATAGCTTAAAATAGTATTGGCAAGTGTCAATGCCAATGGTAATTTTTCCAACATCTCCAGTATTTGCAGGCAGTGTTTTAGGTTCATACAAGTATCCCACATAGAATGACTAACTAACTAAAAGACCTAGACTGATTGCTAAACTTTGATCAAATACATACATGTATAAAACGACAGTGTCACAATGTCAATGATAGAAACGGCTTGTGACAAAGGTCATGGGAAGGTCAACATATAAAATGCACGATGAAAATGAAAACAGATAACCGTAGCTTTCTAATAATCCTTGCTTTTTAATAATGGCTGCCATTCCAAGTTGTTCAGTTGGAAAGCTTCCAAAATCAAACTAGAATTCACCCTCATGATTGTACCACATCTGACTGAACTTAACCCTCTGCCTGCTGGAGTAGGCACAGACACTGTTCTTTAGGCCAGCTCTGGTAGCCTCCAGCACAGAGAGAGTTAACGCACACACTGCTAGAGTTCATTGGTTGATTGAATTGGGGCTTAGAGCCGTTTTCAAGATTATTTCACCTGTATCACGACTGTTATGTTTTGAATGCACACTCACAACTTTAAACTACATTGATGTTGGTGCTTGCTCATAGAATATCCTGCCACAATTAGAATAGAACAGGGATACCCAGTTGGACACATTATTATTAACTTGTCTCAGATCTGACAAGTAATTGCTTTACACCTTCAAGGCTGAGCACAAAGCAGGGGAACAACAACTATCATCTTTTAAAGTCTTTTGATATGACATGGCAACGGCTCGAACCTCGACCTACTGCCGACACTCTAACCACTGCACCACGGAGACAATGCCATAATAGTAGCCACGCCCCTGTACAGGTAAGTGAGTGAGCTATTGTTTAATGTCGCAGTGCAAATCTTTCACCTACATGTGACGATGTACATGTAAGAGATAATGGTCGTCCCTATAAAATCTCAAAGGCTACCTAATCTAATAAAGAACACATGATGGAGATATCCACAATATTATATTTTTATACTATTGAATTATGCAACCATAAGCATTCCCTGGATACTTATTAATCCAAAAAATAAATAATCCCAAACCCTGCCAAAAATAACAAGAGAACTGTATTTACCAAGTTAATGCTTGGTAAAGCAAGTGCTATTCAATAGATCAGTGATAACAACGTTACCGGTAGCATTAATTTTGTGTGATCCATGTCTTAGTAAATAGTGAGCCTGGTCACAACTACCATTGTAGAAATGGATGTTATCTATAAAAGAACAAGTAGCAGGCCCACTATGTAGTGCCATGAGCATGCTATTGAGCTTGGGTTTGTCACATTATTATCATTACGGGGTAATATTATAATAACAAATTATTATCCTTAAATGAACATCTACTTGTGACATTACCAATTTCTACATCTCAAAATCCTTTTATTTACATATTTCAAAGATATATCTGTTAAAACTGATGTGTCTGAAAATCAAATTTTGTGTTGTAATTTTCGTAACAATTAAGTGAAGATGAAAAGTATTAATGAAAAACATTTGGTTCAACATAAACCGACAGTTACCAGCAAGCAATGGAGAATATGTCCATAAAAATGCCCATACAGAATATGACCATTTTCATGTCCATAGAGAATATGTCCATACAGAATATGTCTAAGAAATCCCATGCCATGGCCATTTTGAGTATTAGATATAGTCGAGTATAAATATGGTTTTGCAATAAGCTGCCACCCCATGGAAGGACTCTCAAATGGTCCGAGTGATAATGAGGTGAAAAGCATGTATTTGAGTAGTATAGGAAATGTATATTAATTTTTCAAATTTGATATTAAACATCTGAATATACCTTATTAATATTAGTTCATATGGCCATTACAAAATATGCTTAGTTCTATATTTTAATATGTTCTTATTATCTTAATATTAACATTAATTTTAAATAATTATGTTAGGCCTTTTATTTTTTATAAATTGGTTCACGGATCCGCCGACTCCATTTTCCCGAAAATTGAAAAAAAATAAAATTGGAAAAATGGAAAAAATAAAATATTTAAAAAATTTTTATTTTTTATTTTTTTTTACATTTCTTACCATTTATGTTCCTTCATGCGAATACCAAAATGATCTATAGCTGAAGGTTTGTGTTCATTCAGAGGGGTCAGGTGATTTCTTTTGGTGGTTTTGGTTA
>JAUTBZ010134667.1:0-13612 GCA_032361785.1 Lepetodrilus galriftensis
AATGTGTTTTCTCAAATGAGTTTGAATCAAATCGAATTCCGAAATTCGAATTGGGGAATTCGATTTGAAAGTGGTTTTAGATAAGCTCAAATAAGTTGTCACGTGGTATGTAGTACGATAACTATTGTTCCCAATGCTGGAACTCCAATGCACAGAAACAGTCGCTGAGTCTACCTTTGTCGTTCCAGATGGGACGTAATCCAGGCTGATAGATGATACCGTCAGACAGGAAGTTCCGTCCCCGCCACATACACCACAAGCGTCCAACCTTTTACCTCTGAAAGCAAGAGTGAACGTAATTGTATTATTATAGGTTCCTCACATTCAGTGGTATTATTTCTCCATTTACCCTATCTATCTATCTCACTCTTCTCTCTCACTCTTCTCTCTCTCTCTCTCTCTCTCTCTCTCTCTCTGTGTCGCCACAACTAACTAACGTTGACCTTCTAATATTATATTATCTATTGTACGGACTGCCAGCAACTTTTAATGCAATGTGTCTCATTATTGTCATGTCATAATGTATAATTGTTTTCCGAAAATTGCCACACATTCTTTCCAACCTTGGCTGATGTCCAAAGTCTCGCGAGATCGATGTCCAAAGTCTCGCGAGATTAATGTGCTTCCGGAATCAGGCGTACGGTACGGACGTATCTTTGACGTTCGTATATCCTCTGCTTGTTGGAATAAATACCTCAGGAAATTGGACAAGACGAAGTGCTGTGAATTTACCATATTAATTGCATTTTTCTCTTGTCGTAGAATGGGTTCAGTACAGTGGTTATATCTATGAACGTACAAACAGTTTCGATGTAAAGTGCAACAAGATCATTCGTACTTGATAGCATTTGTCTATTCCAGTATACAGTTTCAGATATATAAATTTGACTTCGACAATTGGTATAATAGAAAACACTATTTATTAAATTATTGAATATAGTAATTTTACGGCATATAATGCACGACGTTGAAGGAATTAATTCCTGAAACGGAGTGCATTACATGCCAGTAACGCCCTCTGGCCGTGTGTTAGCTGTCATATATCACGACAAAATTACACAAATAAACCTTGTATACAAATTATAATATTTATATACTTAGTCTGTAAGGGATTTTACGAGCGATTCATTCAAATGCCTACCGTTTGAACACCTACACAACTTTAGGTTATGCTTCGTTGGCTAGGTGGTCTAATCGACTAGAGCGCTAGAAATCGACTAGAGCGCTTGAAATGCTAGAGTTCGAGAGTTCGAATCCCGGCAATAGAATTTGTCTTTACAGTATTTGAATATTTTGAAATGATGTTTTGAAAAAAAAATCAGCAAATATACGTTCATGCTTTATTACATTTGCCCCCGTTAATAAAACACGGACAAATGTTAATAACGCATGGTGCGTGAGTGAGTGAATATGGAGTTTAACGTCGCTGCGGCAATCTTTCACCCATTTGCGACGAAATAGCGCACGGACAAATGTTAATAATGCATGGATAAATGCTAATAACGCATGGTCAATGTTAATAACACACGGAATATTTAATAACGCACTCCTGATACTATACTGAAAGCACACAATGCCATGACAGTATATTACGAGAAAACACGAGACACATGTTATAGTTGGATTGCCCACCCTGGAGGGATATATTTATTCTTAACGAAGTTATTATAACCTGAAAATAACAGTCGGATAACCTACGTGAGCTGTCACTATCTCGGCACTAAGATGAGCAGTTTACAGGCTGAGGTATATTGATCCACCATCATCCGATGTACCTACTTAGCACGGTATCATAACTTCCTTTCCAATCCGATCTGAGTGTAGAATGAGCGTCATGAGTGCAAGCGTTGTTCCAACAGATTGTGACGCAGGTGCGAAGATTGACGGAATTGCACGAAGATTGGCGGGATTGCACGAATGTATGTCCATTAATTCTGACTTTAGATTACGGAAAGAGAAGATTTGGAGCTTCTATATTTCTTTTCGCAAAATGTCTTCCGCGTCAGAACATACGTAATCAAGAAGCTGACGGGGAATGCAAGTAACAAACTTCCGCAACAACCATCTTGCAGTAGCGTTCTTCATTAAAGTGTTCTTATTATGTATTTGTTCTTGCTATACTGGAAAATTCAGATCGTAAAATCTAGAATCTCATACACTCGCACGTTCATCCGTCGCTGTTTGCATACCTAGCCATATTATGTTATGAGAATGATAATACATATTAGATTCTATATCCTAGTAGTTAAATGTTACTTATTTAAATTCTAATCGCATATATCTATTTATACAACCGATTATATCTCTCTTATCGATATTACAGTCATTCAGCCTGCAGATTGTCTAGTGAGGCTAATGTTCTTTTTATGATTTAGGATTTGGTAAACTATACTGTATATAATTGAGTATATATACTTAAACTGTATAGTTGAAACTGCATTACAAATGAAACCGATCATTATTCAAGGCATTTTCCAAATTCTAAAGACAAGTGGTTTGTGAATAATGTATTTTATGCAATTCAGATAGCCAATGATTCTACCAAAGGAGAGGCAAGCGTTGAACAAAGTCAAGAAAATCTACATGAACAAAACTCATACCTCGATGAAACCTTGTATAAAAAGCAGTCTATCTCCCCATTCCAGTGATCCCTTTATCAACTGAATTAATATTGTCCATAAGTCTAGCCGAAATTTGAATTGGTAAAACATTTGACTTTTTTAACGATTTTTATTTTCTATAAAGTGCAATTGATGTGATTTAGTATTTTTTTAACGGCCACGGACTCGACGAGAAGATGAAGAATAGTTTAATCAAGTCATACCAATGATATCATGCATGTATTCCGAACAGGGAGGACATCGGGGCTCCATTGTGAATAACAAAATACGTAAAAGATTACATTTACATGTACTTTGCATCTATTGGAGTATATGGCTGATGAGAAACTGAATTTTGTTTTAAGGTACTTATAAAGTTGATTAGAATTACATGTACTATAATATAGTATCCACGCATGCATGTAATGCTCGTAACAGACAGTCAAATTATGAACGAGTCCAAATAAGCAAGCCTGAATAGATGGGTTTTTAGTTTAGATATAAATGTCACAAAACTGGGCTTTTCACGGAGTTCTTGCGGAATGTTTCCAGATTGAAGGAACAACAGAAGAAGCTGATTGGTGGCCATTATATTTCATCCAATCACGACGTAGATCGTGATCACGTGAGATAGCGAAAGCGAGAAAGGAGTGAGTGCGATTTGCGACCTTAAGGAGGTAGGACACGGTTAATTGAGCTCTGACAATTCTGAGTTTAATTAGTAGGCCGTTACAGCTCAACGTGGTACAATTATCACTTGAGACTACGTCAAAGCGTTACACTTATCCATTACCTGACTGTTCTGACTTTATGGCTGCAGAGAAGATGTTTGGTATCAGATCCAAGTGTTCTGGGTGGAAAGTACAGATGGATAAGATCAAACAGATTTGCAGGAGCATCACCATTACACGCCCTTACACCAGTGCATTGCCAGGCACATACGTTTGTCTCCCATCCTCGAAACACTGACCGTATTATCCGTCAAATTTGACGGATGTTAAGTAGGCATTACTTAACATCCGTCAAATCTGACGGATAAGGATTATACGAGTCCAAAATTTGTGTCACCGCTATACCCTCCCCGAATCGTCTAGAGCCACTTCACGGCTAGACGCCATTTTGATCCTAGTTTCCATGTAAGATACGCAGAGCGTCTTTGAGATATATACATATTATGATGCTTATTCCCTTTGATCTGCTGGAATGCCAGTAATAAGAAGTACTCTGTTAACATTGGGCATATCTATATAGTTGCCATTCAATAATAACTGTTTTTTACCTGTGTTCGAATCTTAATTTAGGATTACAATAGAGTGGTTAATCAATATTTTCTGACAATTTTCCCGGTTGCTGTTACAGAAACTTTTGACAAAACTATTTGATTCTAATTAGTCTCTTGTCAAAGATGGTTCATGGGAATTGTTTAGATTTTTTATAATTTCTTTTTGAACAAAATGTAAAAATAATAATCATATTTTTAAAATCGAACAAATTTCCACGAATATTCTATAACCAGTATTAGTAATATTACAATGTCTTACCGTTCAATGGTGTCTGATTAAGCATACTATCCGTAATACTCGTAGTGGTTAGTCTTTTTATTATTGTCTTTATATCTAGTTTCCGTTGACTGACACCAGTTTTGTGGACACAAATTCGACTTTCTAAATGTTCTTTTCATTTTCCCTAAAAGAAATGATTCTTTTCAAAGTAGTTTACCCATCATTGGTCTCAGCCAATTGATGAACTATTGGCCGAACAATCTGGTTGTATCTCATTATAGGCTAACGACATGTCATTAGGAGGCAGCGTAGCGCAAGGAAACCTGATCATTCGGAATTGCTCGGGTCCTATATATAGGAAAGTGCCTACAGGTTGTTCCGATGACAAAACTGCCGTCTTTCTTTTTTATTACAAAGGTTTCTATTCCAATACATACGGTATTGGCATGTTTACGCATTTCGTGAAATCTTCTTAGCGTACGGTAGTAAAGTATGATACATCTAGATGCAAATTGTTGTGTATGCAAGGGCATTATCTTACTCAAATCCAGCTGTTGGTGCCACAGACTACTGAACATAGAATGTCCTATCTAGAATGTCCTTTCTACACTGTCACAATCATACCAACAATATTCATTGCATAAATACTCCATAATTATTTTAATATTCGTTGTTCGATAGTGTTATATGTGTAGGCCCTAGATGTAGGTTGTTAGTTTTATTTGTTTTTATATAAATATAATTATTTTGGTCAACATTATATATTATGAGGGCCAACGTTCCTATTTAGAATGTCACTGGCAATGAAAGTTTCACCACCAGCAATGAAAGTTTCACCACTAGCAATTAATGTTTTAACATATTACATTGGCAATGAAAGTTTCACAACTAGCAATGAAAGTTTCACCACTAGCAATGAAAGTTTCACCACTAGCAATGACAGTTTTAGTTTCACGAGTAGCAATGAATATTTTACCAGTCAAGGACCCATATTCTCGAAACTTCTATTAGCTAAGAAGTTCTTAGTGAGAACATATCTCTTTAAAAATAATAACATTAGCAGAAACCCAGTTAGTACTTACGAAGTTTCGTAAATACTGGTAGGACTACAATATTTGTAACTAGGCTCTAACAAGCGATGACCTTACAATAGTTGTAGTTACCAGTTGGTTACAAGAGCGTCGTACAACAGACCTCAGTAAGATACATTACTAATAGTTCTGTCGACATCCCACTGCAATCAGAATCGCATGCGCCATCATTCAGCGGCAAGTCTACTTGATTTATATAACTACATTACGATAGTATCAAATTCTCGTTCATATGTGTACACTTTACGAGAATAAGAAATCACGTGATGATGCTATCAGATCCCGATGTTAGACTGGTTGCATGCCTATGTTACACACTCGAGGCATTATGCACTACGCTTGCGCAACATATGCAAGGAACCAGTCTAATCCCTATACGTGATTACCAAGTATCAACGCATGCAATACAAAGACTTGATAAGGCATCCATGTATATAGATTACTCCAGCGTGCAATAGGATTTGTTTGTTGTACATCTATTCGTCATCGCAATCACCGCCGTTATTCCCTCGTTGGTATTTCCATTAAATTATCACGCGCAAGGCTACGACATTTAGATCGTAATTGAAGCAGCTCGTTCCGTTTTTGATAAGGATTCAACTTTGACATTCGATCGCCAACGAAAGAAATCCCCCAAACGACAGGTTTGATTAGCTAGCATCTGATCGATCATATAAGAGATCTATGAATGTGATCGATTGTACTGCATGCATGGTGTCTATCAACTAATAGCACCTGAACAAATGTGTAGGGTGGATAGGCTTACTTACGTTGACGGTGGAACAATCTACGCACCATTTCCCTGATCATGAAGAACTCGTATCCAATATAAGACCGTAGTGCGCTCGTAGTATAGGGATCAGCGAAATGGATAGATACGCGATCCTATATGGTGTCTTAAGTATCCTATGGGTTAAGTATCATATCTTAAGTATCATATCGTATCTTGAGTATCCTATGGTGTCTAAGTATCCTATGATGTCTTAAGTATAATATCGTGTCTTGAGTTTCCTATGGTGTCTAAGTATCCTAGTATGTCGTAAGTGTATACTGGAAGGGATCATTATTACAATAGTATGTAGAAAAGAAAACATGTGATCGTTCTTGATGTATATATTAGCCTATCTTAAAGTTTATTTACCAGTGATAGTAGGACGTAAGAAAAGCAACTTCCATTTCCGATTACAGTTATCACAAGATAATTTATTTTCCATTTCCTAGATATACATGTACATGCATAAGTATACCTTTGTGTTCTTTTAAAAATATCAATGTGTGCTTATGAAAATCGGAATTAGACACGAAGGTGAACTATTACCTTGCATCATTTTCAACTTCAAATTAATATACTACACCATACAATCTTGACATACATCTGTAAAACAGGCATATTGCAATCTACTACGAATACTTTCCAATCTCAATGAGCATACGACAGGTGGCGTATCAAGACCAGGTCACCTGACCCCAACGAACCAATCGCTGATATCAAAGGAAACCGGAAGCGATACCTCTGATTTGGTGATACATGAAATACGAGTTGATTGTGTGGGATTTGGCGCAGGAATTTTTTGGAGATTTTTTGAGATGTGAAAGAAACCACGTACATTATGATCATGAACAATGATAATTTACTACAATTACTCTGTAATTCCTGTAATGTTTTGTAATTTATCAACCGCATTCTCTGCGAAGCATGTTTGCATAGCAGAAGAAATACCATCATCGCCATATGTACTGAACATATCACGGAAGGGTTTGCTAGAAACTACCAGCCTTCAAGTAGTATTCATAAAATTCTGGCAGGATATAGACAATGAATACTTACAATGAATATTGTTTTATTGCATATGCATTACTTTAAGTAAACCCAAACCAAAGTTATCTTTAAAATTAGCTGCGAAAAACTAATGCTCATGATGGCATATTTGCATAACACAAACAATGCAGATTGACGATGGCACGATGCATATAATTTGGAATGTCTGGAATTAGCGTTACAAGGTGCAGATTTCACCCTCCACTAGACTGGTTCTCCGCCTCTTTTACGCATGCGCGCTTGTGCTACACAGGCATAACATACGTTAAGTAGCATGGAACCAGTTTACATATCTACCAACAGCTCGAATCTTACACGCAGCAGATTAAATCAGCTCCTCAAATCTTGTAACACACACAGAGAGAGACGTACAGAGAGAGAGAGAGAGAGAGAGAGAGAGAGACACAGAGACGCACACACACACACACACACACACACACACACACACACACACACACACACACAGACAGACTCAATGCCCCGTAGCATGTATAGCAGATAAACATGCCTATTCACGTGGCCTAATGTTATCAAAATAGCTAGATTATTTTCCGAGTAATGATAAATAACCTGTATTAATTAGTAATTAGTAATTCCCCGGTTCCGGCTTTCTTACGGTTGTCCGATAGTTCCGGCCAATGTACTATAACGCCGATAGCACAATATGCTAGTGAGATTAACCTTGAATTATGTATATAACACATTACAAGTCGTGAGGTATTTGAGAAAACGTCCGCAGGCTTTAGATTCCGACCGTCCTCTGATAACGGCAGAAACATATTTCCCCGGCGTGAGCAATTTCTTTAATGATCCTCCCAACGTATTGCCACGTGTGGTGTCGGTTTTGCTAAAGGCTGTCTCTAAATAATAGCATACCTCTCTAAGCAACAGATGTCCTATAATTTCACGAGGAAGTAAAGCTAGCTGATTAAGAAGGAATCCTTCGCATGATCCACGATTCCCTTGCATCTGTGAGCTAACTTTTTTTTGTCCTCCTCTCAACTATTGATGAGAAGAAACTAAATGGAAGAAGTAGGCCTACAGTCGAGAACACCAAGATGGCCACCGGAAGTTGACGGTCACGATTGGAGGCGCTATCTGTGGACAAGCCGGATAATTTAGCCTTCTTAAGTGCCTCGCTTCCTGCAGAGCGAACAGTTTATCCACAGGGATAGGCTTAGCATCTACGACGACACCGGAACAAATAATATTGAACAGAATAGGTGCATATTTATACAATCTCCACCAATACAAGACCACAGCTGGTTAATGAGTGCGTGTCATAGGAAAGACTGAGATGCGGCTTTAGTGTCAATTATATAAGGAAGTACTAGGACATGTCAATCAACGTCATAATGTATACGTCAAAGACGTGCATGCCGTTGTCAAGCGTAATTATTTCAAGCTACTTACGAAGTCCACTGAAGTCCACAGTTTCAGATTGAGCTTTGTATAGATCCTCTATGAATTATAGTCGATGGCTGTGTTCATAATAGTACAATAATAAAAAATTTTAATAATAATAATAATAATAATAATAAAATTAAGAATAATAACATAGTAGATCTAATACAATAATAATAATAATAATAATAATAATAATAATAATAATAATAATAATAATAATAATAATAATAATTAATAATAATAATAATAGCAATAATAATAATAATACTATTAGAACGTTGTTATACCGAGATAACATTCCGTTTACACTGTAGTAATAAATAGAGACAATTCTAGATGGTACAGGTAGTCAGGTACCCATTATAGCTGTAAAGTAACAGCTGGACTACCTCAAATCAAGTATGATAATATCAGACACGCAACGCGACCTTTGCGCATTCTTACGAATTCCAGCCAACAGGAGCACGTAGTCTTGATGCAGACAACGACCACCACGTACATATGTTGTGGTTAGCATCTGTCTTGAACCATCCAGTGGAAACTACTCTCAGATAATAGGGATCGAGTTGATACTCGCTTACTAGTATGGAAAATCCACCTGTGAAGTTTACAGCCAGACGGGCTTTCTTAAATCTCTCGTAGGAGCAGGCTCCTGTTTTCCAGAACAATCATAGCGCCACGAGAGTCGTAACCCCGTATATTAACAACTCCACATGCTAACGTACAGGATTACGATTAAAGTTACGATTAAAGTTACGCGTAAAGTTACGCGTAAAGTTACGAGTGTTCTGTGGAATGGGCCACTCCATCATACGTCCCCTTGTAATGCGATATATAATATATTTCACGCTAAAAAGCTTGTTCATAGCGCTGCATTATCATTATATAAAGGTCAATTTAGCAGAATGCACACAATAATTTTCACCTTCTCAAATCCCCGGGGGAAGTATACAATCCAAGGTATTATATTTCATGCACTACACTGTTCACATTACACCAACCGGGTAGCTATAGGGATATCGTGGTGATCAGGGAATATGTCAAGTACGAGAACCCTATTGTTCGAAGTATATGAATTGAAACACAATTCGATGCTGCAGGAACCCTTGAAGCATGGTCTTAGTGGCTACGAGAACTTTGTGAAAGCGCCCCCCGGATCTGACTGTGGTGTGGCGGATTCCTCATCCTTCATACCTGAGATGTCTGTTGCCTACCTCTATTATCCTCACTGTAAACTTCCGGTTTCCATTTACACACTCTTCGGTAACATTTGCCCTTTAGTCTCGGCGCGTGGTTCTTATCGTGAATATCTTACACAGCACATAACAGTACAATCGTTTAGGAAGCCGATTTTTATTCCTATATGTTTTTGTATTGGGGTTTAGAGTCGTTTTCTTTCTCTTGTCATCAGTTTATAAGAGCAAGGGGAAACCCGCAACATCGGTAGCGCTGAATGTTGCAAGAAACCTGCGCGCACCGGCTGTTTACATCAATTGGCTGAGTTTTGTTTTATTACCGAAGAACAACGTTACTTAATTCGTGCTTCGTAGCATCATAATGTTGATCGGATATGGGAACTCTCGGCCATCGTATCGTCGAAAATGGCCTTTGTGAAAATCGATATTATATCTAGGTGTACTAGCTATGTGCCATGCTATTTGAACCCTGGTTATATCAATATGAACCCAGATTCGTGAACTCTTGCGCGGCTGTGTTGTAAACGTACTGTCAAACTGGTCTACAAATATCATAATCAGCTCATCTCTACTCATTAGGCGACAGTGGTGTCGTTGTTTGCATGCATATTTATGAATGGGTGCGTCTATATTATGTCTTAGAGATATGCCGGATGCTGTTTACTGATATACTAATAGTGCACCTATGGTCTTGCTATGATATATTGGTATACTATAGTGCATATATGATCTTGCTATGATATACTGGTATACTACGGTGCATCTATGGTCTTGCTATGATATGCTGGTATACTATGGTGCATTTATGGTCTTGCTATGATATACTGGTATACTACGGTGCATCTATGGTCTTGCTATGATATACTGATATACTATGGTGTATCTATGGTCTTGCTATGATATGCTGGTATACTACGGTGCATCTATGGTCTTGCTATGATATGCTGGTATACTACGGTGCTCAGTGGATGGTCTTGCTACGGGGGTGCTTCGGTGGGTTGTGGATTTGGGGAAGGCGTGGTATAGGTGGAGATGGATGTCCAAGTATTGACACAAGTTAGTCAGTTGCAGTAATAACTAAATCAGTGGAACGGTACTTAGTTACAGGTTTAATATCAGTAGGGTTAACTTATTATTTATATACCGTTCACAGCGATCATGATGCAATTGGCATTGCAGTAGCTGTTGAACAACATGCATGTATATCAGTGTATACCAACCATATTACAATCATCGGGAAGTTGAGAACGTCAATAGTGCACACTGATTCATTGACCGAATTAATAATAAGTATACACGCTATTCAAGACGAAATGGATATGTTTCAAGTTATTACAACGTAAATGAAAACCGCTCCAAGTAAAGGAAAAGAAAATATGAGGAGAGAAGAAAGAAATATTAAGGATGAGAGATACAAGTGATATATGCTTTGATGTGGCTTAAACTAATTTAAATTCCGGAATGTTAACCCTCAATATGTCTTCGTAGCGCTACGGTTCCTTATATCCATATAGGCATACTTGTTCTAAATGCATGTAAATCGTAGGTATGTAAATTGCCAAAATTGGGACTAGAATACATCTGTAACTCTAAATATACAAGCAAGTGTCTCGGATTACTTCTTGAACGCGCACGTAGAACTAGGATTCATAGCGGTGAAGGGTCGCCCATTCATAGTACACAACTGGCACCGTTGGTTAAGAATGGGTAGGCAGGACTGTGGAACTGTAGTCTAGGCTAATAGTGGGTACTCTTGAAGTCTTAGGCTACGCTTGAGAGATCGAAATATTGGCAGTCATGCGGTAACTATTTCACAATAAGCGGCTACACGGAAATAACAATTTTCAGAGTGTTTACCATCTTCTTGGAAGATGATACTGATCGTCTGCAGATCCTAGCTACGTGATACAACAATTGTCAAATAAAGCTCTTGAAGTGTATGTACACGCGGCGCACGTGTTTCTCGGTCTATCCGTACAGGATTACGTGCTGCCCGTGCTTGCACTAATATTATTTATGCTACTTGAGCAATTAATCAATGCCATGATGATTTGTTGTCATTCAAATAGTATTTATATATGTAATGTTTACCTGTCTACTAGTTTGAGAGGAATAAATGCGGTATGAACTTTTGGTATGTTACGAATGGTTAGTTTTATGCGACTGTCGCTCCTGTAAGCAATTGAACTTGACATTGATTATTTTTATACCGTTTTTCTTTTTAAATGTAAAGCTCTTTTGCAGAGCCGCATGCTGTACGTGTTGTTGCCGGTTCTTTACATAATTCTTAAAAACACACACGTACTGCTGCTCTTCCCGTAAGTAAAGAAAACAATGTCTGACATATGTATCATTGAAGTTGTTAATCTTGTATTGTAAATGTTGTAGAACGAAACATGCGTACATTTGTATGTGTTTACATTCTAGACCTATTGTTCTCTATTTGTCTTAAATTATGCATAGCTCGTAACTGTACCAGGAAAGAGACGTAAGATGTTGAAATAACCTTCTTTGTGGATGATATACAAACATGTTTAAACTAAACAAAAACAACACAAGAAAGTGCACTAGACAATAATAAGAAACAGAAATAACATACCACACATGCCATATCGTTCAAGGCTATTGACGTTACCCGTGAAAGGGTCACTTCCGGCCTCAGGGGTCGTCATGAGCCTCGAGGTGCAGGAACCCAGTTTTCGCGACCGTCTCCTTGCCGCTACGCAGCGCTCTCAGTGGTCCGGTTTGCCTTGGGTCCAAATCCTTTCTTGCTCCAGGGACTCATGAAAAACGTGTGTCTCCGAGGACTACGTTAATTGACGTTGCCGAGAGTCGTTCACCTTTGAGGTCAACAATTCACAGCAGGAATCTGAGACGTACTATGTAATACCTATAGGAGGTTATTAATTGTTATACGTAGATATTTGTTTTGACAATTATATAACAGCATATCATCAGAGACGATAAGATAATTTCATGGGTAAGTAGGGTTGTATGACGTGGATATTATCTCGTTAGATGATAATAGCCTTTGGGCAGGAGCATTCCCCGGGCAACCAACAAACGTCAAGGGTCAAGGACGACGAATGTCTGACGGTGTGACGTATTGGCGTTGCTGAAGGACACTAGACTGATGCATAGTGTTAGAAGAAACACATATGTCGGTTAAATAGCATACATACATGGACATATATAAATATTCTGTTTTAATTTCATGATATCATGTGAAATCTCATATATGTATAATTGTGAGACGATAATGTCGATATATCTATAAAGTTTCCCAGGAAGTTGATGTGGTCAAATGAATGTGTACTGATTCTTTAGCTGGGATCATACAGAGTTAGGGTTAGTAGTATTAGTATTAGTATTAGTATTAGTATTAGTATTAGTATTAGTAGTAGTAGTAGTAGTAGTAGTAGTAGTAGATCTGAATGCACAATACGTGATCTAGTAAGAAGCTGGATCCTCGTGTACGAAACAGCATATGACTCTAAAGTAGGCTTATCTACCATAGTAACAATTGTCTAGGGATGTAGTTAATATTACGGTTAGCTTATCGTTTCACAGTTCCGTACGAGATTACGATGGTGTAGTATAGCGTATACCCACTCCTAACAAATACCAAAGGCACCGATCCACTGTTAACTTCGGTGAAGTAGATATATTGGGTATTACTTACAATTGAATTTAATCCCATTATTTCCCTCGAGTACGATTAATCTGGTATTCGATTTCCTAATCGCACCTGTTAGTTTTAGCACACGGATTAAATGTCCAGATTCCGACTCTAGGGGGACATTTTTACATTACAAAGTGACGTCCCTTAAATATAACAGTGGTGAATGTAATGACCAGCGTAAATGATTAAGTGCATGAAAAACAATGTTTTTTTGTGAGAAATAGAGGGGGAGATTGGAAGAGAGAGAGAGAGAGAGAGAGAGAGAGAGAGAGAGAGAGAGAGAGAGAGAGAGAGAGAGAGAGAGATAGAGATAGA
>JAUTBZ010134678.1:0-29763 GCA_032361785.1 Lepetodrilus galriftensis
ATCACATATGTGTGTGATGGGAGGAGCTGATGATCAAGTATATGTGTGACGGGAGGAGCTGGTGATCATGTGTGTGTGTGTGTGAGAGAGAGAGAGAGAGAGAGAGAGAGAGAGAGAGAGAGAGAGAGAGAGAGAGAGAGGGAGAGAGAGAGAGAAATTGTTTATTAAATATTGTCTCACCCATTGTTACATACAAGAATAAAATGCAACGTAAAACATACATGTTAACAATGGCCGCCAAAATTGGCTATGAGAGACATAAAACAAATATTGCTAGTAAATTAAATTAAATTGGCATATTAAACCAGGGCATGTAGCAATGGCTTGCAAACAGGCCCTGATAGTTACATGCATACATAAATGTTGGTATATTTTGTCATTGGACACATAATTATGTACAGTATATTGTCGATATAGTGTGTGATTGTGTGATTGTGCTATATTACCAATATGTGACGTTCACGGAAAACAATACGCTTTATGACTACACAATATTACTAATGTTTATTTGTTTTATATTGCATTTATTTACATTGGCAGCTGTCAGGTTCTGTGAATACATATGCCTACACATATCATGACTTTAGTTGTGAATTACAGAAATTCAAGCATGGTATTGATGATCTATTTTAACTACCAGTATTGTATGAATCATATATACATGTCTAGTTTGTCTACATTGTAAACCAGTACCAGCAGGTGATCGCATGTTTACTGCAACATTCAGCTACACCGGATGTTGCGGGTTTCCTTCTGCCCTATACTGGCAATGCGTAATATAAGTGAAATAATCTTGGAAGTGGTTCTAAAGCCCAATTTAAAATAAATAACTGTAGTATGGCCTATAATACATACACATGTACAGTATATGTATATTGTACAACTCCCTTATACTTATAGTCATCCTTCTAATATACTTAGTATGCTGGCGTTTCACATTATGCACGTACGTTGTAAAATGCGTATTGGCTGTATGCATTCATTGTTACTTTATTACTATGATCTAATCCTACTTGATGTAATCGTCATCCCAGCCTTAATCCAGGCGGTAATCCTCTCCCCCGACATAACGACCGGATTCCATTGACAGATGTGCACCAGTTTTCCTTGGAATCTTCTTTATAGGGATATCGTGGTGACTTATGCATATTTCACAAGTATACACACGTCAATCAATGACAAATGACTTGAAATGTGCACGTTTATATATACAAAACATTGTTAATCGTAGTCAAGGTTTATACCATATTTTTGTAGTTTTTTTTATGATGAATCCAAATGTATACATATTAATGTGGAAGTTATATGCAAACAACATGGAGAACATACAGTTGTTATAAGGAACAGGCCTAATACATGTTATATGGAACCAATGGTTTAATGATTGAAATAATTGTCATTGTATACTTACGATTATAAAGAAACGCATATGTCTTTCGTATTGTAAAGGAACATTATTGCATTTTATTCCCAAAACATATCCTGGCTGTATTTATAAGAAAATGATGTTTACTGTATTTAAGTTCGTAAGGAAATTAGAATGCTACCGTGTAAATAAAGAATTAAATAGTATACTTATGAACAGTTGTATATTAAATCCATGATTAATACTAATTATGATGTAAGAGCAATATTGTAAGATGAAGAATACAGCCATAGAGGGAGGGTGGGGGCGATATACTATACCTTAAATAGAAAGAGATAACATAAGAAAATGATAGAGAGATATGTGGGAGAAAGATATATATATATATATATATATATATATAGAGAGAGAGATAGAGAGAGAGAGAGAGCGAGAGAGAGAGAGAGAGAGAGAGAGAGAGAGAGAGCGAGACAGACAGACAGACAGACAGAGATAATGATATACTAGTACATGTATACCATATGCCTTTAGACAATGCAAAGTCTACGGACAATGCAAAGTCATAGGACAATACAACAATATAACAGAAGTATAGATACTACATTTCAGAACAGTGCAATACTCGAGGTGTTATTACTATACATACGTGCTTAAAATAATAACATCCGTGCTACATGCATTTCTCCTGTCACAGTTGTGCGTTTATGGTATAATTATACGACTGTTCGCGGTAGAGGCGACAAAACTAAAGTATACGATACCGGTGGGTGTAAAATACTACACTTCAAATCCCGGTACCTAACCCCTGCTAAGAAGACGTCATCAATTGTCATAAACGCCTGTAATCAGGAATGTAATTGCAATTTAAAGTCTGTTATCATTATCGCTATCACAACATTTGCCTCTCTCACTAATTTTAAACACAGACCTGAAGTTAACGACTATGAAATGTGTTACCTACTTTCCGATATACAACGCCCAGCGGCTACTAACGGACATAAGAGTATAGCGGTAGGCACAAAAATACCCCAGGGGTGGTAACAGAAAAATAGAATAGAGTCTGTGTATTGATTTTAATGTGTAATTCTATTTTCGTTTTCATCTTGGTATGAGTGCGACATTGGAAAGTAATGAATATTACCCCCAGTTTACCCTGAGGGGTGGACTGGACAAGGTATACACTCTGCAATTGGCATGACGAATATGATATGCCATGTCAATAATTTACATCACGTGGACAAGTTAACCCCTATTGGTGCATGCCATAATAAAGAATTAATGAATACTTCGTCATGCATATCCGTTGATATATGTTGCCAATGATCGATATAAAGTTAACAGTACTTTCCAATTTATGCCATGCTGAATATGTATGTCAACGTGGGTAAAGTAAACAACACGAGTTGCCTCCCTTTGGCCATGAAACTGCCAATTCCAGATCATGACCTTTCAATCTACAACGAGACATGCCTCTATGCAGAGTTTAGGAACAGCGGTGAAAACACTATGCTTCTTTATTTACACGAGAAACTAATACTATATCCTAATATTTAAAATAAGTCATGATATTGTGTGTTTGCGACATCACCTAATATATTTTTCGATGATTTTAAATTGTAAAAGGCATTTGATTAGTTGATGTTACATGCGAATATAATCCATCCGAATATTAAATATTCACCAAACAAACAGAAAATAAAATACATGAGTATAACGCATATCTATTCAAAATGAAACTGTTAATTCAGAATTACAGTTAATAATGTACTACTTGTCATCGTCGTCCACAAAACAATTTGGAAAATTCTTCATAGGGAAAAAAACCCAGCATATTTCCTAAACGTTGAAGAACGCAATTCTACGAGATACCACAACGTTTGCTTAAAATCAAATTTTTCATCATCGCTTGTCTAAATCTTTCTGCGTCTAAGACGCGTTCATCCTCCCTAAATCCCCCATCCTTCCTTCCATTTGTGCCCCAGTCCCTTGTCAAGCAGTAATCGAACTTTCTGGACCCTTTGATGAATCACCGGCACTTTTGGACAAAAGTTGGAATTGGGGAATTTAGAGGGATTTCATTTGAGAGGGATTATGCATCTTAAATTTGTTCTCCAAACAGAGAGTATCCGTGCGTCCCTAGGGTCTCCGCACTGTCGAGGCGGAGGAATCTACGCGCTCGTTTGAACATCATTATGCACCATAATGCTTTTATAACTTCGTACTCCTGCACACGTTATATCCTCCACGGCCAAGCTGACACATTATTATTTGATATTGAAATAATTTTTTTCAAGAGTTATGCCCAGCGAATCCGGACAAGTTAATCCTTCTCCCACCATCAGGAATTTATTGCATTTTCCTTCTCGCCTATCCATTCCCGCTGGTCAGACAAGGTTAAGCTCGTGTTCATAGAAACATACTACAAACTTTATAAGCTGGGGCAATAGTTGTCGGGAAACCCCATTTCCCTTTATTAAGTGCAAGGGAAACAAACAGGAGATATCATAGTGTTTGCTTATCGGTCCTGGATGGGTTTGGTTATATTAACTGCCACCAGATGGCACTACCAGTCATAAAGCCATCATCAATTTCTATGAACTGTTTCTATACGATGATGCATGCACTCTCTAGAACTCATCAAGAAACAACCCAACACCTCAAACCTTTCTATTCGCACCTTTCCTTTCTGCCAAGAAAAAAAATATATATATTGTATACACATATTTTCAATATGTGTCGAACGTGCAACAGTTTTCTATATAATATACTTTGTCAATACAAAAACAACGAAGACCAGAACAGAGATGGTAGTGGTGTGTATTGTTTGCAGCTATAGAAACACTGTAGGTATTTAATCATCTGGAAAAGTGTGCGATATTCTCAGGTATTCTTACCATCGGTTCATAAAATTAATTAACTTTTTATCTCATAATGTAAGCACATCCTCCCTCTATTACACTGTATACAATGGTACCAACTACAAATGTCGTTCTAATCGTAATCTGATGTTTACCATTTATGCGTATTATATGTATACAATGTAATATTGCAATTTCCATTTTTCCTCATAAGGCATAATGTTCTTGAAGACAGTGTCAACATTTCAGAACATTTCAGAAATTGCTGTAGAAATTCAGAAATTGCTATCTTAATTTATTTCTAGCTTGTTGACTCTCGTGTTTTCTTGTTCTCTCTCTCTCTCTCTCTCTCTCGACCTCTCTCTCTCTCTCACTGTCTCTCTCTTTCTTTCCCTCACTCTCTTTTATCTCTATCTTTCTCACTCTCGCTGTCTCTCTCTGGCTCTCTCTGTCTGTCTGTCTGTCTCGGTCTCTCTCTCTCTCTTTCTCTCTTTCTCTCTCTCTCTCTCTCTCTCTCTCTCTCTCTCTCTCTCTCCCTCCCCCTCTCGCACTCTCATAAGCTAGTTCACTTGAAGTATGCGATGAAAGGACATACTACCTACATTAAATGTGATTGCAAAGGATAAACCTATCTACACAATAATACCCGACTGTTAAGATATTAACCTAATATGGTTATACATGGGATCAACATGTTTGTGATATAACCAAATAACATCATTACTAGGTTTACAAGGCGAAAGCCGATTGTAAGTACTTTAATATTTTTCGCTATGCGAACAACCAAGCATTTCGTCGGGCGCCATGGCGCTACTTCAAATCGTTATGAAAACAAAGTAGGCCCTATCATATGGAATCGGATTATAGGTGGATTTGATACAACAACTCATCAGTAGCTAGTTCAATTATCTAGTCTGATCGCTCCTTCACTGTTATCTGTGTACTACACGCCTAGATGTCCACCACGAAGTGAACAGAGTGGCTACAATCTCTAACCCCTCAGTTCACGACCAAGACGCGGTTCTTGTCAAGTTAGCGATATTGCCACTTGATTCTAGCATATTAAGGTAGATAACCGATGCTAACAGCTACCTCCAGACTCCTAACGTAACTCCTTGGAACACGAGTGCAATTAGCACGTCTGGTGGAAATAGGATTAAAGGTGGGAGGTAGATATCCCGTAGGCTCGGACCATACTTACAATCGCTCAAGTGGCTGGAGCACCTTTCATTCGGTTATTGTTTCAATTACAAGGAACTGCACAGTTAGTTTGATTTATGCCCTTGAGTTGTTTTCCTAAACAATCTTTTCACAAACCTTCAATGTCCAGGTATTCCATTGATTGATTATCGTCTGTTCTTCGTTTCGGATGTCGTCGTCTGCAGTTTTGCCTATTACCTCCCTTTAGCTGTTGGCTCGACGATCTGAACGCGTTCTGGAATTGCTAGGTTTTCTCCGAAGAACTCGCATAAAAACTGAGATAAAACCAGTTTTAAGATATCAATTCTGGTTGTATTTATTTAATTTTCAATGAAAATGTTATCTTTAATAAACGTGTGTACTTTTGTTCCAAATTAATGATCGGCAATAGTGTCTTTGGTTTGGTATAAATGTGCAACCGTTACCAGATGGTTAAAATGGATACGTTCCTCACTGAAATCGTTTTGAGGACGTATTTATGATTGGAAAATATATTTTAAAACAATAGCATTATGTCCTTTGACAGTTGTTTCAGTCCATACTAAATTGTCAATAGTACAGGTTATTTAATATGGTATCCAGCAATACATATAGTTGACCTAACTATGGTTGATTTAATTTTAATTTTACATATCTTTACTCAACATACTATTTTCAAATAAACCTTTAAGAACAAATCCACAAAAACCACAGTCCTACCGTATACGTCTTTACTGAAACACAGAAGCCGATTTATGAGGTGATCTTGCGAGATCAAAGGTAACATAATGTTATTTTGATTATTTTCCTCTCTCTAAGGACATTAATTCTACTAAAGCTTGAGATTGTATTCGGACTAAAGGCGTGAGATTGAGAATTGGATTTGTCCGAGCTCTGGTCAGTCTTCTTTTTTTCCGGCTAATTTACCAAACCCAGAAGGAGTCGCCTCCTCGATCAACGGACAACGCTACCCAAACACTCTGTTCCTCGAGAAGCTACAGTAGCGATTTTTTTTCTGGGCTGTGATTGGCCACGGGGCAGCTTTCTTTCACAAAATAGGTAGATTACAGAGAAGAAGCAGTGCCTACTTGTGATCTAATTATTGGGGGCCACGAGCCGGTACATGCAAATCACTGACAGGTAGACTTGGGCTGTCCCTTACTGGCTGGGCCTATCGCAGCCCGACCTTCTAGCGAGCAGTCGCTGTTTGCCGTGACGTCACTAGCCAGGCATGCTCAAATAGCCATGCTCGCATTTCGTCCCGTATTCTTGTGATTGATGCTCTGCTATAGCTCTTTTAAGCCACTGACAAACACACTGGCCAGTAAAACCGCCTTAGTCCTATGCATATGAGTATTTACATGTATCTGACGGCGGAGAGAGACAGTGTGGTGGAGTGTCGTCAATGGGAAGAGCTGAGACCAGTCTAAAGGAAACACGGCTAGAAGTTAACGGTTGTTCACTGGGACAGTCCGGAGTACCCACGGTGTCGGTTCATGTGACAGTTCGGAGATAGACCCTCCCTCTTTCTTGTTTTCGCCCCCCTTCACGGCGTCTTGTTCCAGATCTCGAGCAGTGTGGATATACACGGGACGTTGTTGTTGGGACATATATATTTCCTACTGTTCGGACCGACTTTGAGGACATCGGTCACAGGGACTAAGCCTTCTAGTATAGATGGACTCGTTAAATGAATCCCTGTGTCTTGACGAACTAGTTGCTGGGTGCGAAACAAGTGGACAAACTTCTGGAATGACCATGCATCATTTAACGGAGAGTTCGAGTGGAACTGGAGGCAGTGTGACTGGAGACATGCCTATATCTGCCGGTCAGTGCTCTAACCATACCTCCATCAGTACAGTTACCTCTACAGACGCCTCTTCCGAAAAGTCAGGTAGGCTCACTCACACAGGCGGTCACAAACACACGATATCTAATCTAGCATTATTTACAACTGGCAATGTGTACGTATGGTCCATACAGCCTTGTCATTGTACATATTGATCAACGAACAAACGTATTGCTATTACAAAGTAGGAATGATTACTTCCAGTAATATGTATACGTCCTGCGTGTGTGTGTGCAAACTTGTAGTAAATGTCTTCCTCTATAGGACGTACGATACATGACGGCGATCGTCTATGGCAATCGTGTCATGAAAAGGGGGACATTCATTCTATTCCCCTCGTATGATATCTTGAACAGAACAAAGTAATTGAACTAAATCTCATTTAATATAAAAATAGACAGGTCTGTTTAGTGTGTCAACGCTTAGTGACGTTTTGGTGTTACAAGAAGAAGGGTTCTAAAACAATAGGACTCTACAGGGAACATATGACAGTGGGTACAATAGGACACAACAGCTAACGTATGACACTACATACAAGCAACATTAACCTCGCCTTTGCCAACTCGTCAGATGAGTAAAAACTGGGCCACAGGGCACTTAGCACTACTGGTCCTACACGCTCTCGTTCCTTCTGTATCGATCTACGTTGTCAATTCACTCATCAATTCGGCACAGGTCAATTCACCCCAATTTCCCCCTCACCACGTTTGCCTTCAATGTTAACCGATTAGAACGTCTTCGTGTACCTTTGCAATGTGCATGTCAATGTCATGTCAATTGCATGTCAATTGCATACGGAATACGTATGTGCAATCGAGACAGGTGTTAGGATTCGACTTGAATGTCTTCAGAAACATCAATAATCCAATCTGTGAATATACTTCATTGATTTTCCTTTTTTTTCTCTATTGCATTTCACGCGATTCAAACAGTATCATGATGGCACGGTGCGTATCGTAGTAAAAGGAGCGAACACATAATCTGTGCAATATGTTGAGAGGTTTGTTAGGTGCACATTCTGTCAAACGGTCTACTCAATTTCCTTTCTAAAATGTCTCTTATAAAGATGGATATAGTGGCATCGTGAAAAAGATAATTATACTTGAATGTTTCTGTTTTATCACTATTAAATATAGAATTTCATGATGTTACCAGTTGCGAATATAGCGACCTCTACCTTTTTATTCCGGAAATATTACTTTTGGCAAATTAAAACAAAATTGTTAATTATATCTAGATATAACCTACTCAGATCAAGCGAGTGAAGTAGCCTAACAGATGTTTTGAAATTGGATTATTATTATTTCATGAGTATTATATGAGCAATGTACATATTTTATACGACAGTAATATTTAGAGATGTATATTTATTAAATCAACATGTTTCAAATAAGTAAAAGATTGTAAGTGCTTAGAAAGACAATATACTAACGGAAAAGAGCAGTACAAATTAACATATTGTCTGAGATAATGGAGTTTTCCAATTTAACTTATATTAAAATTGCTTATTATGCTCACTTGAAATGTGTGTGATAAAAAATAATATTTTAATGATAATCCACCAAGGAAAACAATAATATACAAATTATACTAACAAATTGTCGGATACACTATATAATGAATGAATATACATTTTTGTGATGAACATTATTACAAATATATATATATATGTGTGTGTAATAACGTTCATCACAAAAATGTTCATCACGTTCAGTGATGTATCCCCAATTTTGGTTAATAAAGTACAAGCATACAATACAATGTAAGGCTATGAATCAAGTTTGTCCTTTCAACTCTTTTTTATATTTTTCCTACAATTCATCCAATTTAAAAATTCCAATCTTGTCAACTTTATTTGAAAAGGAATACAATTTCAAGGCAATCAACTACAATGTACACTTTTTGAGAAACGTATTTTTATTATTTAAAATTTAATACAGGATATTGTAAAATTAAATTGTATGGATCAATTTAATATTAACCGCGACGCTTGCAATAAGGCATGCAATCTTACCATTCTTATCGACGGCGTGAGTATGTTTATGCCACATTATGTACGTATTAATAGTTTGTTCCTATTGCAAACACTAAATAGACAACACGTCCATTCATGGAAATGATGAGTGTATTGGCGGGGCTAGAGGCGAATTATCCACGCCGCGTTGTCTGGGGTAACACTGTTCAAGCTCTAATTAGCTTCAATTGCAGCATGTAAATTGGCTTTAGATATTTTTCCACGTAGCAGGCCCCTTTCAACTTCGTTATACGAGTCCCTCGAAGGTCCTATGCCGTCGAGAACGACAGGAGAACCCTCTAACTAACTTTCGTATCGTCTTCCCTTTCCACCTCCTACAAGGTTACTATCATTTATTTAACTTATATCGATGCGTTATAAAGTCTGGTTTTCATTTCCCACAATCTGCTATAACTATTAAGTCTAAAGCCTTTAATAATTATGTAAGTGTGATATGTTCGCTTTTGTGTGGAAATGGCTTCTAGTCTCTGAGCTCAATGAGGTATAATATATACTAGACACCTAAATTTGATATATCAACCACAAAATAAACAAGTTATGTGTTTCTACACCGTAATGTGTGTTTTCTGGAGAAATCCTTCATATAGTGACTTTGAAAGAAACCTAAATTTGATATATCAACTTCATAATAAACACTTTATGTGTTTCTACATCGTAATGTGTTTTCGGGAGAAATCTTTCATATAGAGACTTTGAAAGTTTGTCAGGGTAGAGCTTTTCATCTTTTATTTATCGCGCCAATTTCAGATCTCAAAAGAAATATATCTTATTTGAAGACCATATTACAAGGAAAGGGAATGAATTATTGCTCATTGAGAATTTAATCTCTTCGTGTACTACGTTATCTCGCAACTGTTTTAATGTATATGGAGATAGATTATTAGGTTTTGTTTAAGATCGATTCTCGCAATTATATCAAGTGGATGAAGTAATCGGTTTGTGTTATCTTCGGAGCTGTATATTATTGAATAAAACTTGCCGCATTTGAATAGCAGTCATGCTATTTCAGCCGATGTTCGTATAATAAGTACTTCAACAGCTAGTTTAGCGCTATGATATATAATAACATGTCACAGAAATAGATCCACACGATTTATTCAATAGACATGATGGTCTTGAATGCATATCTGTATTTACATTCCACTGCTTCCCGTGTTCGTTATTTGAATGACAATCGGAGACGAATAGAGTATCGTGTGCTTATATTTGTATCCATATCTACTTGAGATGCCATACAAACAACGTATTCTAATAATAAGTTATATTTTAAAGCAAAGTAAAGTTATTGCGTATTTCAATAATATAACTGTAAATATAGTTAATTAAACCGTCAAAACGACTTGAACTTCTAGGTTTGCATGTTTTACAGCTGTTGTAATTACACACTAGTGAGTTCTAAATGCATATACACGACAACATACCTTTTTACAAATCGCAACCAAAAAATTACATCAGATTTGATACTCACTGCGACCGTTATTAAATATATAATCATGAAATCCGAAATGGTCGTATGCCTATATTAACATAAAACGATATAATGCCTGTTTTAAATGAGCGTATATTAATAATATATTACCGATTGTATCAAATATATTATTATTATTCCGTTTCATGTCTTTGATAACACTTGATACCTTTTTTTTTCAGACGGAGAGCTGATATTAAATAACAAATATATATTTTATTTTTCAAATGAATAAACCAATGTCGTCGCAGGAGAACTGAATGTGACGATCTAGGTAAATATCTAATTGCATATAATTTATATATATTTGTTCTTCTTTTTCTGTAGATTCCAACGATGCAAGTAAATCCAAAGTTGAGGACGAAGAAGATAAGAAAAAGAAGAGGCAGCGTAGACAACGAACACATTTCACTAGTCAACAACTGCAAGAGTTGGAAGCCACGTTCGCGCGGAATAGGTACCCGGATATGGCGACCCGAGAGGAGATAGCTGCGTGGACGAATCTCACAGAGGCTAGAGTTAGGGTACGTCCCATCTCCCAACCCCTGTCGGGTCTATGTTCATGATATTGCGTATTATGAGTAGACATATTATATTATTTTCATTCCTGGCATGTGGTTGACTTCTAAACAAGAAGGTCCTATTCTTAATTGCACAATTAAATGTTTCTTTATAAACGACAACAGATCAGAAGGTATACATTTAGTTGCATGTACTGAATATATAACATATAAAATCATGTGGTTAACTTCTAAACCAGAATGCCCTATAGTCTTAATACAAAATAACATGTTTTGTTCATAGTTGAAAACAGATAAGGTAATTTACATTTAATCTACATACTGACTGTATTATTAAAAAAAAAACTATGTAAATTTGGTTGTGTATATTTGTTATTATAAATGAAGCTAATCATTTGCAAACGATGTAATATAAAACTAAATGTCCTCAACATATCCTAATTGGAGTAGGATGCAATTAGCTTTAATATATCATATGACTGACACAAATTCACAATCTAGTATCTGATTACATTATTTATATATTTTCTATTAAACTACACACATGAACAGTATTGCTTTTATATTTTCATAATTACATGGCAATTGTTCAAAGTAGTGTATATTTCAGTTTGACCCAAATAATCTGACAAAATTATTACTAGTATCTATCGTCGGTATAACCTATCGTCACTTCACGAACACAAGCGGTATATGAAAACAAAATACATATTGGAAACAATCAGAGTCTGATTTTTCATGACACATGTATTGTTTTAACAATACCCTCCAGAATACATTACAGATGTCTTTAACTATCCACAGTAGTTATTACCTGATTTTCTTTACTGCTTGTCTACGGCTGGTATTGTCATAAATGTAAATAAATATAATGTATTTTTGGAATCCAGTTTGTGTGGGTTACAAATCAAAATCTAAATTCTTTGAAGAGTTTTATTTAAGAAGTTCCGTGTGGACTATTCGGGTAGATAACAGTGAATGAAAAGCACGTTAATGGACAAAAGGCACATTCAATCTATGTTACATGATTTCAATCGTCGATGGGATGTCTTTGATCCTATGGGTACGAAAGTACAGGGCAGAGCATATACTCCTTGATCTCATAGCACGTGTCGTGCGTGCCATATAGTTTAGAAGTAGTTATAATTTAATCGACAATGGATATGATGACATTTACAACACGTTAATTAATAAAATACTAGTGTATCTCTACGGTAAATTGCCACGATGATCATATAGTCATCTCTTATCTACCCACTCCGCTCCTCATTTCTCTCACTCTTTTTCGCTCTCTCTCTCTAATATCTTTAATTTCTCTCTCCCTTTCTTTCTTTCTTTCTGAGTAGGCGGACGTCATGTAAATTAGAATTAAGCCAGATTGTGTTCATATTGATATATTTGAACGATCAACCGATTTCAATCAATTGTGTAACCAAATAAAATATTCCCCCAATTCCACAGTTTGCAAACAATCATTTCCTCTTTGCTCTGGTAATGGAAATGTGTTCTTTGCAATCGGATGCATGTTAGTCTAGCTTGGAAATAACAGACATTAAGCCGTGAAAATAAATAATCTGAAAGAGCTTTCGTCGGAGTTAAAAAAAATAACTCGAACGTAGATGTTGGCATGGGTTAACATTACCAAGTTTATTTACCGGGTTGGAAAACTAGCTCATAGTGTTTTGTAAATCGAGGAGGTAGAAAAAACGTGGAAAGGAAAATATTATTATACGAGTATTAACTAGCGTTGAGATCCGATGAAGTGTGTTCATATACGCGAAATTCCCGTCAGCGTGCTCTCACTACACATCAGTTGTAAACCAATACCACTTATGAATATTAAACCAGAAAATTTCCAGTTTGCAAATTAGGGGAATTAATTAGTTTCGGTGCAATATGTTCAGCCTATCTGCCTGTTATTCGAGATGAGTCGTATTTATACGTGTACATCAAACATGTTTTAAAAAAACAGGGACCGCAGTCATAGAGCAGCCCAGTTAACGTGGTGATTTATAACAAACTCATTTCCCTAAATTTATTGGTTTTGTAAACGGATCTTCTTGCGTGCTTTAGTGGTATTCCAGACTTTCGGCAAAGCTAACTGAGGAGAAAATATTGGATAAAATGGGATGTTGGTTGGTTTTGTGTCTATATCCGCTGGCATTCTGCGGTATGGTCCCTGATTCGGTCTTCTCCTGTCTTTGCGTTTGACCGGCATACGCTACTTTGCTCGGGTAAATACAGGAGCCTGAATACTTATCAGCTGCGTTAAAAATGTTGTCTGAAACGTGTGGTGGACCCACACGCGCTGTGGTGAAATGTGCACCCTGGTGTAGGATACGGAGGAAAGCTGGGAGATCTCCATCCCAACCGGCCGCTTAACGTGAACATAAGGGGTGGCGAATTTCGTTTTTGTTTACACCGAAAATTACATGAGCGATAGTCGTTTGTTCTGTGTGTGACGAGCAAAGCGATGTTGCTAATTAAAGCAGTGCTCCTTCAGAGTGACCGTCCCATGGCATACGAGTGCCGTCTATCTGGGATGATTAATCCCCAGAGATAGTGTACTCTTCCCCCTCTTCTTCCCCCATTCCTTCCACACACGCGTGCACATACGCACACACATATGCTTAGGTATAGTCCCGCCTCCCTCTCTCTATCTCTCTCGCTCTCTCTCCTCTCTCTCACACCCATACATACACACACACACATACACACACACACACACACACACACACACACACACACAAACACACACACACACACCGGGTAGTACTTTCACCCTGCATTCTCTATTGTATACAAGTTACGGTTTTGCCCATTAAATATTAAATCCCTTCGGAAAATCTGTAGACAAGTTATGAACTACTTGACTAAAAGCCATAGAATCCCATTTATGTTTGTTAAAATACTCGCCATAAAATACTCACGGCTGTGCACATTTGTACACGCTATATCAACTTTATCATACATTAAATTAGCTGAAACGCTCCAGTAGAATGTACAAGTATGCAATATTCGCAACTGAATGAATATGCTGCAAATGCCAAGCAGATTTATCTGTGCAATGAAAATAAATATTGTAACATTCAAACAACACAGACCCAATCCTCTAGTGTAAATATATTAATTTATCTCACTCCTTTCAGTAAACGCAAAATTAATGAGGCGAAAACTATAGTGTGTTCTCTATACAAACTCCTAGCCTGTTAACTATAAACCCGAAGTTTACCGAGGTTTTACGATCCGTATGCGTACCCCGATTTGCAATAATCATTACAGTGCAGGTTCTTTTCATCGCGGTGAGGAAAATACTTAGTAAAAACGTATTTACACGCACAAGCATCTGATGTTCTATATATAATATAAGACTGGCTCCATCTGGATTCCAACACGTGTTAACTACTCGTCCCGGCTCTCTATGAGTGCTCTAACCCCTACATAATGAAGTGAATTAGTTACATAGATTCTCGCTCTTGCCAGCAACGTTGATTACTACGTTACCCCTCTGCATGGCTGGTGCCCAGAGACGGAACTATGTTGTTACACTAGTATATGGAATAACTTTGTGTGAGACGGTCGGATGAAGAAGAGTGCTTTGGTAGTCAATGAAGACTTCATTAGTTAGTAATAATAATAATAGTAGTAATAATAACAAGAAAAACAATAGCAATAATATTACATGTAGTAGTAGTAGTAATAATAATAATAGTAATTACATTATAAATTAATAATAATAATAGTAGTAGTAGTAGTAGTAATAGTAGTAGTAGTAGTAGTAGTAGTAGTAGTAGTAATAATAATAATAACATTATAAATTAATAATAATAGTAGTAGTAATAATACTAATACAATTATTATTATAATAGCAGTTACTGTAGTATTATTAGAACACCATTAAAATAATAACAGTAATTTATGATGTGCCTATATAAGACGGATGTATGTGTATTCATTATTTTAATATCTTTATAATGTACAATAGGGCTGCTATTTAGTTATAAATTTACTAAAGGTTTGTAAGAAAACTTATTCTTGGTACAAGTGGACTAGATGATGTTTTGTCGTGACGGTTAGTGTATCGTATTGTATCATTCGTGACAACAATAACTGCAAGTACCAGCTTAAAATAACAACAGGTATCGTTGGTTCCGTGATCGAAATTCAATAGTTTTACGCTATGACGTAAAGTTTGTGTAGTTTACTGTATTCAGTTTCTAATGTTGATACGCCTACACACGTTCATGCTAATTAAGCGACTGGGGTGGACAGATTCCTATTTGAGCATCAATATTAATTTACAGTATTTGTTCACATTTATAATAATTTATTTTAAATAATCTTCACTGTGATTATTTTGTCGTGTAAGATAATTGCGAAAATAATGTTCTACATTTATCACTTCATTTTACCACAAACAAAATTAATATATGTATTATTTAGTATTAATGTTCACCATAATTATTATCGTAATGCAAAACTAAACTATATAGGTTTTATGTAATATCGTTAACATTATGCTTCTACGATATTATCTATACTAATTTGTAATGTAAGTTCGTGCGAAATAATATAGCATTCTCAAATTATTTCGTAATTTTAATAAAGCGGGAGTATACATGTCGTAACTAATAAAAATATATCCGAATCTATCAAGAAGAGTGTGTAGTACTAAAAAGAAAATAAATAAAACAGAATAACATGATATTTGCACTTATTGGTTGATTGCATGTACTAAAACGACACTGAGTTAATATATTACTCACGATAGTTTAGTTGAACATTTTTAATGAAATGGTTATCTTTCTATTTCCTCCCCATCATTCAACCTTTGAAGTTTGGAGAGAAAATCGAAGGATATTAATTGGTGCGGTGGCGCCATGATGTCGTAGATTGGCGCGAGTTAAAACACCTCCTAACTCCACCATGTTTAATAACATCGCTCCTAAGTGGACGTCAGCCAATCGGACGTGGTGCCTCATGTGGTCACTCCGTTATTGTTTTGAAACACGACGACAAGCCAAAAGCATATGGTCCTAGGCGAAAGGTTTATGACGAGGGTGGGGAAGGTGGGGGTGGGGAAGGTGTGTATGGGGGTGGTAACATTGGTGAGGGTAAGGGACTGAGCGCACAGGTTTCTGAGGTACCGTTTCTGAATACGGGAATGGGGGTGATGAGTTTGCGGTGGCGTAGGAATGGTTGGCGATGGGGGTGTAGGTGGGTGGATGTTGGGTGGTGGTCGAAAGGTGGTGCGTCCCCTAAATCTCACAGTAATGAATAGTTTCAATAGTGTGTATCTTACCCTGACTATTTTAAGTATTGTGTATCTTCCCTTGAATATTTGTAATAGTGTGTATCCTGTGCTTATTGCAACATAGCATATGTGCCACTGTGGTTAAACGTTGGTTTGCGTATACTGATATCAATTCGCACTGTTTAATATTTCCTTGAAGTAGTCTTAATTGATGGACTATTGTTGATAATACAGTATATAATTATATGGATAGGAAAACATGCACAAATAGAGAAATAGTTCACATGCTAAATGTATGGACACATTATCAGACATATCCTGGATATTTGATACTAAATGTGAATATCATAATTTTCTAATAGCAGTGTATCATAACGAACCGAGCATAATGTAAATTAATGAAATTGCATAACAAGTTGATTGCAATCTAGGGGCCAATATTAAATAAGTGATTTTAAGTATTAAAAATGTGTTAATATCGATGTCTTACTACTATCATGACCCATGTAACACAAACATTTACCACAATATTACCAATACAATCTCTGACTTAACATAAGTTAAACTCCAACAGATACAGTCGAAGTACAACACCGTAAACTATTTATCACGACACCGATTTTAATTCGTTAAACTATCCCAGCAAGGAAAAACTAACCTAACGAAATCCAATCTGTTTAATTAGACAACGCGCCGAGTAAATTATACACAGCGTTGTCACTCACGGTCCCACTGTCGAGTCTGTAATCTGTCATGTGGTACTTAAAAATGCATTGAGTTGGATTTTTTTCAACCCGACTTCTTTTTGTACAGCTTTGGGCTACCGTTCTGTTTGCTTTACAAGTGTAAGTTTAGCCCAAATAAACACATGCAAGCATTTTTATTCCATTGAAACAAGGGTAGGTCATTATGTGAGGAGAATCCTAATTAAGTCTGTGTCAACACTGAGCATCGAGGGAGGAATGTAGAAGACTACGAAAGTGCTAGTTCAATGACATGCCAGTAAACCAGAGGCAGTCATGGTTTAAAAAAATATTTTGGAAATAGGAGTTTACTTGCGACATTCAGTCCAACGGATGTTGCGGGTTTCCTCCTGCCCAAAGCCGACAAGCCGTGATGTTAGTGAGATAATCTTGAAATCAACTCTAAACCACAATTTAAAGAAATCTAGTAATACTGAATAAGGAATGAAGACAAATTGTGTTGCGAAAAGTTCTGAAAAAAAACCCAACATTTAAAACATAATAATTATGAAATAGGAAAGACGACAAACGGTGTTGCGAAATGTTCTGTCAGCTTGTATATGCAGTGCAGTATTCCCATGTATAGTATGCATCATGAACCATATCAATATGATACCTTTATAACAGTACTTTATTTGTCAGTTATTCAGTTTGATAATGTTATGTTTTATTTTATGATTACAGGTGTGGTTCAAGAACAGAAGAGCGAAATGGAGGAAACGGGAGAGAAATATGGACTTTAAGAACGTTAACGGGTTCGGGCCACAGTTCACGGGGCTCATGCAAGCTCCTTTCGACGACAGCTTGTATACTACCGGGTATTCCTATAACAACTGGGCAGCGAAGGTGCCATCCCCCCTTGGGTCCAAACCGTTCCCTTGGGGTATAAACATGAACGGGCAAGTTAACCCTCATTTGTCTTCCGTGGTCTCGACGCAGCCTCTAGGGTTCTCATCTTCTCCCAACAACATCAACAGTATAAACTCAATGGTTGGGTCTGTACCCAGCGTATCAGCCAACATGAACTCTCCTTCTACCCCATGCCCGTACGCCCCTCCGGCGCCCCCATACTACATTAACAGAGACCAGTGCTCCAACAGTATTGCGGCCCTGCGACTCAAAGCCAAGCAGCATGCGTCGTTTCCGTACAGTCCCATGGCAACAAGACAACCCACCCTGTCTGCGTGTCAGTATGCCTCTGTCGGGAACGCGGGAACAGTCTGAGAGCATGGAACTGAAGATACGAAGGGGTTTCATCGCTTACAACAACAAAAAACGAGGATCGAGTTGAACGTCCTCTTTTTTTTTCTCAGTGAAAGACTACTGCCATGGTGGAATGAGGAGAGAAGCTGCAGCACGAGTAGCTCGTGCAGGGCTACAAGACATTCACAATCAGGGAATAACGGAGAGGCTAAGTACCTCCGAGAGAGACTTGTATGTATATGTGTTCGTGTGAGTGTCTCTGTATTTGATATATCGTGAGTTTTAAAAAACAACAACATTTGCATCATGTCATGTTTCCCGCCATCCGAGGTGAACCTTGTGCTGGATTGGTGAATTGTGCTCTGCCCAATGGTGAACATACGGGCTCTCACATCCATAGCTGAAGTCGGACATGTTTATGGACTGACCAAGACGGTCTGACCAAGGTCAGAATCTCCTGGTCTATGTATACTGAACAGTGCTAGACGTACCACAGCCAGAGTGTGCGACACTATCGGCCAGTGGTCAATATCAGAACAGACGGCCTGTTGGCTTTTTGGGTTGCATAAATATAAACTAATTACATTTGTTTTCATGACTAAGTTGACTCTGGTATATGTTCTTGCCCTATAGCGGTAAGCTGACCCACAGTGGTCAAAGTTCAAATGACCTAAGGCCACTCAGACTGGTCTACCCACCTTCTATAAATCCACAACACTTGGATAACAACCCTCTCTCTTCTTGTGTATCCACTTCCCTGTAGATCTGTACTAGGTTAACATATATTGTATCTTCTGTAGAACCAGTGCGTGCCAAAAACTGTAGTTACTTTGTTGATAGACTATGTCCCTAATTTCCATGGCGAAGTCATTCGTGACATTGTGGCAAATATCTCGAGATTAATGCGCAAATCAAACACGATTATAAGCTGGTATATCTTGGGGTTGTCTACGAGACATATCATCTCACATATCAGTCCAGGCACATTTAATGTTTGGGGGGTTAATTCTAGCGAGGGGAGACTATCCATTGTGTCATTTGCTCTTCACTAAATGAAGTCATGTGCGCCACGAAATCATTGCAAGGCTGCATCTTAAACCAGCTAATGATTAACCCTTATGTCACGTGACATCAACTCTAGGATCTCTTATATCGTTAATGGGGATGATCGATTAACGAATTAGCCATTCAATATATTGATTTGACCATTAAATAGGGGAGTTGATTGTTAAGGACTTCGAGTCCATCTATAGAGCATGCGTTAACAGTGCTATGCCGACAAGCTGGGGGAAGAGAGAGAGAGAGAGAGAGTGAGGAGAGAGATGGTCATTTTTACAGAATTCGTGTCGAATTAATAATATACCTATGACCACTGGGTGTACAGATGAATATTCTGACCAAAATACACAATACCCAGTATGAATCAAGTAGATGGCTGTTTGTTAGGAAGAAATGTTGAATAAATTATAATTATACTCGACCAAAGCATCTGTGTTTTTTTCTCGACGTTGACCTGTCTTCTCGAGATGTGCTCTCAGCTGAAGAAGTCTTGTTCTGGATCGCCAGCCAAGCGACATACACATGCAAGCACACGCACACACGCACACACACATACACACACACACACACATAAACACACACATACACACACACATACATACACACACACACACACACACACACACACACACACAAACACATCCATCCACAGAACAGTACACCATATCACTTTTGATATTATATGTATATTGATTAACATAGTAGACATAACTAGTCACTTGATGTACTGGAATTAGTCCATTGGGGACATGATACAAGTACACCAAGTTCAGATTTCCTATCGCTGAGTACAATGAGAGTGTGTACATTGTTGCCAATACGTATAGGTACATGTATTGATAACAATAATTCAACAGCAAATGATCATCTGTATAGTATGCAGACATAGAAATCTAGATCCAGACCATCATTAACTATAATGTATATAACAAGACATTACGCTCTGAGGCCTTTTGTAAAGAATTTCCAAATTGTACATCGGTATGTGTCTCCTTATAATACACGTTATTACAGTATCTATATTAAATATATATTTCGGCTGAAGAATTATACTTCCCTTTTGAAAACAATAACCCTTTCGTCAATATATTATTCGATTATTCAAATAACGTAAACTAATCTTAAATATATTTAGCGCAAGCATACTTGTATCGTTTCTGAAGTTTTGATAAGGGTGGAGACTTTATCATGCTTGATGTAGCAGTGTAATTTGTTTTGGAAACAGGCAATTTCATTTAAGGAGAGAAAACCACATTGGAAAATGACCCATACTTAATCAATTTTCTACAAGAATGAAAGGATTATCCATATTTCTACAACGGTCGAGGTTCCATTTCGGTATAATTCCGTTCCTTTCTTCTCGACTGGAAAGCCTTTTTAGAGGATCAACCTATCACAAAGCTTTCTTCTTGTACACGGCATGGCATTTTACTGGTACTGTTCATTTAATTTCTGAATAAACTTCATCCATTTAACGTCAATTTCTTCCTTCGAAAACAGATGTTGGTAGAGATGCTCGGACCTGTGTTAGTGGCCAGCGTTAACAACATCCTTTACACTCAGTAATCCTTCTTCAGGGGGTATGTAACCAACTTCCAACCAGTTCATGTTGTTAGCAGCCAGAGGGGATTGTACATGTCTAAAAACACAACCTTGCCACACGCTGAAATATTAATTTAGACATTTCTGGATAAAGCCGAGTAATGTGGTCCTAATTTAATTTCGTTCTCACCCCCATCCAATGATATTTTTGTAACATGTCAACTAGAATGCCGTTTTACCCGTTCAGTGAGTTCTGTGTGGTCATTTGCATAATAGGAATGGACAGCAGGAATTGGTAAGGAGGTTCTCAATCGCTCCAGAAGTCCACGATACGCAGTAATAATCCGGCAGTGCAAACATTTGCGTTACATAATTTGCCAAACAGTATTTACTTGTTTGTGGTCTTTATACATAAAGTATATAAGCTATGAATTACAATTTGTAGAATTAATCCGCATGTAAACATTATCCAAGATAATAAATAATTTACAGACATGAACATTGATATAAATACTAACATTGTTCACATACGTAATTATTAGTGATGTTATTCTAGAGCTGTTAAATCAAAGTTAAGTTTGCGTACTGTAATCTATTTATTTGGTTACATGCGGTTATCTTACGTGCTGACATTGTAATATATCTGAGTATATTTAACAATTATCTAGTGACCCTATCTAATATACCTATGTCAGTCACATTGTAAGAGAACAGAACAATACTCATATAATGATATACTAGTACCCATATAACTTACGAAAATTAATATATTCAGGATTTTGTCTTAGATATGTTTGTACATGGACTATTTCTAAGCTAAAATATACATTACCGTTTCAGGTAAATCTGCGACTATTACACTGAATTATTGAATTAAACTAACGAATTAATCTACGAAAGTAGATAATTACAGTGATATATAAAACGTAAATATGACCTGCAATAATTAAATAACCTTCATTGTGTTGTTATGTTCTCTTAGTCGATACACATTACCATGCGATTTAATCAAATATCCTGATTATTGAACCGAATATTATTTATAATATGTTTGATAGAAAAACGCAATATTGTCGCTCTATATATGGAATTGTGGATCCTAATATTAAATTATTTTCATCAATTGACAAACACATATCATTTCCATAACAATAATCTATTTTCATCGGAAGCAGCTTGACCCTATGTTTGCAGTAGTATAAGCCAATACGTGCGTACAGTATGTATCGTAGCCTACTTTTCGAAGTATCGTTTGTACCAATCGACGGCGTGCTTCACACGGTACGTTGACACGTAAGTTATAGGAATCATCTGGACGGTTAGTGTGCTAAATAGAAAGACATAGGTGACCTACTTTGTATGCTGGCCAATGATACCTGGACTCTGGACGCCCAGAGTTCTGAATAATGCAGTGTACATCCTCACGCATGGATAGGCGCTACTAGACCTTCGTATTCCGGACGTACGCCGCACTCTTAGTCCCGGCCCGCGTTTCACGAAAGGGGACTTATATTTACGCCGGACGTAAACTAGCACGTAAAGCATGAAGTTGCGTGTAATTCCGTGCTTTACGTCCTGATTTATGTCCGGCGTAAATATACTCCCCTTTACTTGAAACACAGGCCAGGTCGTAATCTTTCTCTAACGCTATCTTTCCGTCCTTCTAAATCTATCTTTCCGCCGTGAGAAGTGTCCGTCACTTGGGACCATGATGCCGACTCATTCGTGCAATATATACAAACATATTATTATTTTATCATAATAGATCGTTTTGTCTTGTTGTTTGGAGTTATTTCGAGGTGGTAGAAGATGGAGATTAAATTAATACGCATACATGTATATTGTGGGCAACGATAATCAATATAAACAGTGATTATTTGGTCGAGAAAATGTGTAGGTGAAAAGATGATATGCGGGTTTCGTTTTAGTGGATATTCCAGACATTGTAATAAACACAATGGCCATGTGGTTCAGAGATAAATGTATGCGTGAAGGGATATTTGGGTAGGATGGTCAAGACGACAACTATAAGCAACAACTGAATATTTTCATTTTGAAAAGAGTATATTGGTTTATTGATCTATTTAATGTGTTAACAGTTGCGTGGGCAATACACGGGCAATACACGTCAACAGAACACAGGCATATGTAGTAAATGCATTTTTTTAAATAGGAACTTAACATACCGGTATCGTTGCCATGACATGTTACGAACAGTAATGCTTTATGCGTAGTTGACATGACATACATGTATATATTTTTATACATCTTTACGGAATTACGCATACCAATATATGCCTTGTTTTGGCCATGAATATTAAATTAATTGATACGCTGTGTTGTGTACAGACACATGCAATGAGAAACACAACTTCTGGTTAAAGTTAGGTTGCACACTATACCAGCAACGGAAAAGTCGGAATGTCGAAAGTCTGCCAAATATGAAGGTTTAAGTAACTCATTGTTTCTGCTTCTCTTTGAAGCTGGTGATAACGTGGCGTTATATTTGCTGAGGATTTCACTTAAAGAGAGATCCGCCGACGTGTTGTTTATCCTCAAGTTTGTAGGATCCACCGTCATCTGGAGAGGGGAAGCTTGGCGATTAGAGCCCGTCAAGGAATTCCGCCATAATACAGACAAGGGGAAGTAACTCTAAAGAAGCCATGATGTTCGTCGCCATTCTTTGACGGGTTCCTGTTTGAAAAAGAAGATGGCTCGTTGGATGAAACCTTGCATTGTCGACCACACCTTTCATTGGGGCATGGTTCATAACTTCCGGTGGCTTCAGTATATTTCAGGTTACAAATCAAATGTTATTGTTGACACGTTTTCATCTCCGACGTATCATAAAAACGCTGTTTGAATAATAATATAATTACTGAATAATAACTTCCATAAACGGGGCGTGTATATGCACATTTAATATAATAAACATATTACTGGAAATGGAAGAACATGGAATTATGATTTGAATAAAATTATGAGTGTATCGTAATGACAAACTGGTAAAAGATATATGTTTCTTTTCAAGATGAACCTAATTAACCAATATATAAATAATTAATGATTTCACATTAGGTCATCAGGTACATACAACTAGAGAATAAATTATTCTCAGGTTCATCACTGAAGACTTGCTTCCGATCTAATTAAAGTTATCAAGCAAAGGCTGATACATATTGCATACTTATGTTCATCATGAGAAAAACGTAGATTTACGTAGCGTTCATTGCATGGCCCGTGGCATCAACGGACCGATACTTTAAGACGTAAAGCCTTCTTTGTGTCATAACATTAAATTATTAACCGTAATATATGTTGTAATATCATCGTGTGGTTTAAATACTTTGTATGCGTGAGCATATCGCATTTTGTAAAAAGAACCCAGCATGTAACAAATCCGTGATTGCCCATATGAGGACATTCCCCCAAAATGGTTCATTGCGTCTATACTCGTTACCAATCATCGTATTGTATAAAAAAAACATAATCATCTATGCACACGTCATTGTGTTACACCTGTTTATTCTGAAGTGTGATGTAGTCCATAAACACGTCATAATTACCAGGATATACACTTCTAAAGAAGAACACATTTTTTACCGAAATATGAATAAACGCCTACAATATGAACATAGTCACAATTGTGACACATTACATATAAAACCTGTAGTTACTATCAAAATAATATAAGAACAAGTCTGCCTAGTTTCAACATGTTTAAAGGAGGAAAACAATATCATATTGCTTAAGGTGCAATGTTACCGGTATCTGACAAAACAGTTTATAGACAGACATAGAAATCTAGATCCAGACCATCATTAACTATATATAACAAGACATTACGCTCTGAGGCCTTCCGAAAAGCATTTCCAAATTGTACATTGGTATGTGCCTCCTTAGAAACGTTATTACAGTATCTACAAATACGTCATTGGAACCGGCTAAACGTGTAGGAAGAGTAATATGCTTTGTCTACAACATTGACGAACATAGAAAGATAATATAAGACAATAACATGTTAAAAATAAGATACGGATATTTGACTAAACAATTTAATAATCATAATCATTCGTATACATGTATATATGTACATGTATATTTGTAGAAAATATAAAAAATTAAGAAAAGTATAATAAATATGGAAAATACAAGATGGTACGTGTATACAAGTGGATACTTTATGTGTATTGCATTCGAAGAAAAATAACTTTTAAATATTCAGATCCCCTTATTATAATTGCTGAGATCTACAACAACAATAATAATAATAATAGAACAACAAGTTGCATTACTTTTATGTTGCTTATTTCTGCATGTAGTCTGCACAGTGTTTCACATTAAAAGCACACGCCTGATGTCGGTGTTAGACAATAGAGAAGGCGCGCACCGTTCAGATACTTAGTTTTGTGTGACATCTTTCGAAATGTTCATACTTTTAAGCCCAAATATAATTAATAATCAGCATAACTTCAATCATACACCTTCTTCTCAAGTGTTACAATTAAAATATTTAATATTTAGTATTAACAAACTATGCCAATCTTTTTATTTTTATTTTTAGAAATGATGAATATGAATCATAATAAAACCGCAATCCAAAGTTGGTTTAAATAACCTTCTGCATATTAATGCATTAATTTGGTTTCGTTTATGTACATCGCACTCGGGCCACTGAGAACTTGGAAAGTGGTAATTGGAAAAGCCTAGCTACTATATCTGTTGTGAACGCTTGTGTTTCTCAGGATAACCAGCTGTTAATTCTTCCTTTTTATCGGAATGTTTCCTGGGCCACTGGAGTCTCCCGCGTGGGTAATAGAGGAAGAAAGTGATTTCTTGTTTTGACAACTTGCTGACACTACGGTGAAACGCAAGTTGGCGATGGCAATTCGACACTTTTGGAAGCAAGACCTTCTCCGGAAACTTGACGGTGTTTCGTACACCAGATCAAATCTTAAATCTGTTTAATTCCCCATAAGAAAATATCAACAATCAGACCCAGTGTATACACATTTGGAAAAACAAACTTATGCGATCCGGTTTCAAAATTGCAATTTTGAGAGGCGCGAGATTTGGAATTGGCTTGGCTTCTTGGTGCGAAGAGGAGACGGCAAAAACCGATGTGGATGCCGCGCTTTTGCGAAACAACACGTGATGTACTAAGACTAAAGCATGGCTAATTAAGCGACTTGTTAATGAGTTTTCTGACACATGCCTGTTCTAATTAAGACCCCACTGTGCGATGAGGTAGTGTTGAGAAAAGAAAAACCAGGAGGGGATTAACGAGAGCGAGCAATATTCGCCGAACATTTTTTTCGCCGCGCGGAAACGGGGAATAATAAAACAATATCTAGTTGCAGACAGTGTTGTGCTTACCCCATGACTCTAAGTGGCCCCTAGCTGCGCGGGGTGCTACTTCCTTCGCTTGTAGTCCAACTGTGTCTAAACATGTCTTCACCACCAGATACAATGTCGTCTTGCGTCCGTCTGACGCCAGTTTACGATGTCCAAACAAAAATAACATGACTTTACAAATCATTACAATTAACGAGAATCTGGAAAATTGTTGTTTTTGTGAACGGACCGTGTTGTGTTCGGCGTGACTGTCGTGGGATATGTTTTTTATTAGTTCCACATTTCCGGAAGAACTGAATAACCCCAATTTGTACAAGAACACAATTTCTTATTGAATGTGCTCTTGAGAAAACGTGTTTTCAGTACATATGCCATGATGTAGATTTGGAAAATATATTCTTGCATAGCCCAGATGTACATGCTGTAATACAGTAGATGCGTTTAGAGTGAATACCTCCTAATAACCATATCCATGTCTACCTATGAAATACCGTACGAAAACACACATAATAACTAAAATGTACAATAATAATCTCAACGTACACGACAACGTAATCGAAATTGAATTAATTGTATTTATTGAAATCTATCACTTTGACATATACAGCGCTTAAATGTAATACCAATAATAGAAAATAATGGTTTTTAATATAGTATCAAAAGTGAATTTGCCGAAGAGCATACACCATTGACGAGCCTATAATGTACATAACCAGCAGAGGAAAGGATGAATCCCAAGCGAGCGTAACACAGTAGCTTCACGCTATGGTGCAAAGTGGTCCAATCACGTTTCACCTCTACTCTAATTGATCAAGTAGAATGTTCGCACCTCCGTAATCGGCTGTGTATATTATAATACTTAACTCCGTATGTACTGTGGAGTTTTATGATCGGCGCACGTGCCCTCAGCTGTCCAATACCCACGACCTCTTCCGGTTCCGCTTCGACACGCGCAGTCTTCCCCTAATCCCAGTTCCAATTAACGCGTTGAGTCGGTAATGCAGTCCTTAATCTCTTGACTACTTTTTTTTCTGTTTGAAATTCATTCATAACAACATGGTGCTTACATGGATGATATTGCCATCAATTTAAATCAGAAAAAAAAAGGATAGAATATTGTAATTCAACAGCGAAACGATTAATTCATATTTTCTGATGTTGTTGTCATTGTGTTTATAAATGTCATGTTGTATTATCGTTATATGGGGGCTATTAGTAAACATATTTACATATTATTAGTACATATTGACTGTATATTCGTTCACAACAGCACAATTTCTACTTAAAGAGTTTGTATACAAATGCAATACCGTTACATATATTAAAAAGTAGATTTTATCTTTTATTACGGATAATTATTTCAATTTAATATAAACTAGCATTAATAATAAATTAACATAGTTATATCTGTATCAGTTCCCTGGTTACGAACTGTCTAATGCCAGGTTACTACAGCTTTCTTGTACAGGAATATGAATATGAATATGAATATGTTCCTTCATAATCATCGTAGTGGGTGACGTCTGATCTATTTATCTACTAGTATTTGATATACAGCAGTAAAACTAACTAACTTATATATCCATTTTTGTTTTCACAAATAAATGTTTGGTACATAAATACAATCTATAGATGATCTGTTTGTATATTTGCCATAAAGAATTAGTCATGCTACAAACACATTCCCCGGTAGATATCCATGATTAAGACCATTACCAATTCTGTGAAAGTTAGTTCAACACAACCTTTACCACTCTGAGTCAGAACCAGTGGATGTCCTCATAATTTCTACCCAATATGATATATTTACACTTATGCCACCCCCGCGCTCAATGTTCTATTGTCAAGCGAACAACAATATCTTAAGACATATTGTTCGAATGAAGCAAAGGTTTTTGAATGTGCGCGCGAAATGCCCCGGCTTTGACATCCCGAACAGATCACGACAGAACCTTTTTTTTGTACGGAAACCTTTGCAGCCATGGTCTACCCCGTATCGCCATGTTAGTCATAAGCCGCTTAGATTTGTTCTCAACTGTGCCAAGGCGACTACTGTCCAAAGAGAGAACTCAAACCACAGCCAAGAAACCTGCCACATGGATATTCTTCTTTTCAGCCAAGACGAAACAAGTTTGAAATTTGCGAAGGCATTTAAACAAATAATTATATTATTCTCTTTTCTGGTTTCAATGACAAATTCCACTTATTATAAATATAAAATCATATTCATAAAAAATATATATTACCAAAAATTGTTATTAGGTGAATTTCATGGATATTAATATTATTATGATAAAAAGTGTATTCATTTAATGTGTTACTGATTATAAATTATTATCGTTGATATGTATTGTTTATTAGCTTTGGCACTGGTAGTGTAATTAGACGTATCAGAAGACAGACGTAATGCTCATTTTCCTTTCTCGGATATTGTTACTCGTGCGCGAAATCCCTCAAGACATGAGGTTGTGAGCAACCTGTTTAAAGTTGATTTACTGTAGAATGAATGTTCGGATTAAACCCGGATTAAAAAGACATACGTTTCTTATATGGTTGACTGTCGGGATAATCCACATTGGAGCGGTGACGGGTGTCCCGTGCTTGCACGATGTATGCAGACTTGTTCGTTTCAACAAAAGAACTGTATGCAAACGCTACTGAAAGAGCTCCCATGATATTCAGAATACATGTGGAGGTAAATAATATGCCGAATGTAGTCAGGTGTTAAATATGATCATATCAGTTCAATACAGTATTGTAACATTGTATTGTTTATCTATGCACCTATGATACGCCTAACAAGGCTATTTATTTATAGCATGAAGCTTGACAAAATTACACCCGAGTGCATAACAGGTTCGCGTATTTTGGATATGCATTTATTTTACCTCGGGGCTACCTGGTATTGAATCTACGTGTAATTACGCCGGTCTTGTTCCATTGGTCTAGTCATAATGTTAGCTTTCAGTGGCAGCATATTTGGGTAATTGCGTAATATCATTTCGTAACCTGTGGTATTACTAACATGTTCATGCATATCATATATCAAATAGAAATGGGTATTCTGTTATTACTGGATTTACTTGACGGAAAAATTACGTTCAATATAAATAAAAATGAAAATTGAATTAGTGTTCAGTTACCTATTCAGGATATTCTTTATTCGGAGAAGGAAAATACATACCGGTAGTCCATTGTTAAGTGCATATGACTAATCTATATCTCTCTTTTTCTCTCGCTCGCTCTCTCTCCCTCTCTATCTCTTTCTCTCTCTATCTCTCTCTCTCTCTCTCTCTCTCTCTCTCTCTCTCTCTATATATATATATATATA
>JAUTBZ010134679.1:0-13611 GCA_032361785.1 Lepetodrilus galriftensis
ATGCCTTACTAAAATCATCCTCAAAATATTATTATTTAAAGTGAATTTAAATAATAAAAAGTGATGGCATATTCAGTTTTCCTTCAAATTTTACCTTCAATATAGAACAATTTATGTTGTGGATATTTTAAGAGTATAGACTATGTATTTATGGCCATTAGACCAAGCACAACATAACGCATAAAATGTTACGAGAAATGTTATAAAACGTAGAATATCTTCTTGGAAAACATTTATTAATGTTTCATATACAATATTCCACTGTATACCCACCTAAGCTCCAAAACAGGTCTTGACATCACTGACGAATTAATAAAAATAATAAAAAATTCAAGAACGCCCATCGGCAAATTGCTAAAAGTAATATGCCTGACTAAAATCATCCTCAAAATAGTATTATTTAAAGTGAATTTAAATAATAAAAAGTGATGGCATTCAGTGTTCCTTCAAATTTTACCTTCAGTATAGAACAATTGGTGGATTTCTTTAAGAGTATAGACTATGTATTTATGGCCATTAGACCAAGCACATTAAGACAATATACTTTTGCATGATTATGTGCAAACTCTCTTATCTCTGTTTTCTTGGCGATTCTAGTGGATCGCAACACACACCTTATGCCTCGGGATATATTGACAGCATACGGGAATCAGATATATTCGCCATCTGCTGTACTTAAAGGTATACACCATGTGAACCATATGATGTAAATTGCATTTAGCATAATTTTGAACTCTGGTCGATTCTTTGTATGTGACGTCGTTGTTTTAAAGTTCAGAGCAAATACTTTTTAGTTAAATCGTAGTTGGGGCCCTGTATTGATTATTAGTTAGCCCTGGACAAACTGGGTGTGAATATAGCCGGGGGGACCTGACCGCTCATTCACACCCTCCGATCTGTTCCCATCCCTGGGTGGCTGTGGCAGATTTGATCGCACGGGTGGCACGGGTATTCAGTCTTTTAATGAGGCATTACGCGACCAAATAAGCTTGGTGTCAGAACGGTCACCAGATCACGTGTTTTTGTGAACGTGACCCCCTGTATACGAAACCCGGGGCCCCCGGGGTGGCCATTAATTTTATACGGTCAAAAGAATGAATCTATTTTATATATGACGTTATTAGAAGTGATAAATTTTGTCATGAAACGGAATTACTTGATAATATTGTTGTTCACAACATCGTGTGAACAACAATATCTCAGTTATACATGTTATTGGGTTACAGAATGTGGAGAAGAAATAAATAGGAATTATTGCCCAATACGATTTTCCACATATTTCAAAATACGAAGATGCTTTTGACAAGTGACTTGAAGTCATTTCTCAGTGGTGTGCATAGTGCGTTTTGTAGTTATTATTTTTCTAAACTCGTCTTTCATGGATACTGTATTTGACTTGCACACAAGGATACTAATGTAGATTTATGGGCCGCTTCGTTTACTGTCAACAGGTTTTAAATGATTATCTGAAGTGTTGCCTTCTATAAAATACGAACTTTAAATAGATTTTAAATAATAAATCAAGAGACAATATCAACTACATGTAAATATAAGCATTGCATATGCATCTATTTTCCCCTCAGATTGATTCAAATTAGAAGCATTTGGTTTTGTAGCAAATTATTCATTGTTAAAATAGCAACTTCTGATTTCTAACCTACCAACAATTTGTATACAGGTTTATAAAATGCAAAGACATTGTGGTTTCAACTATTTTAATTGTTTTATGTGGTTTACAGATACTTCCACTATTATATGAAATTTCATACCAGCGAGCGAGTGAATGTGGAGTTTTAGCACAATGAACATAATATGAATATTGATACATTATATTTTAGAAATAATCATAATGCATCATCTTTTATGAACTTTTATCATCTTTTATGATCAGCTTGTATTATTATTTTAAATATACCAATACTGTACACATGAAAGTCATGCACTTTTCTTCTTGCAGTTGGTTCATTTTCACAATTTGGTCCAATGATCAATTTTCATTTGGCAAGTACTGGAAAATTATTTTATGCTTAAATCGTAGTATTCAATACAGAAGACAAACAATTTATGAAAAATCCTAGGAATTTTATTGAAAACGTGCAGCTGGACAGTTTAATTTTGTACCTGTTTACATCTAAACTTGTTGGGAACTGGAGCCCGGTTGGAATACACAATACATACAAGTTTTGGTCTCTACAGGAAGTGCACAGTATTCAATGGGCAGTCGAGATGAAAATCGCCACATACACAAGATCTTGTCGTTTGGCAAGTACATTTCATCGTGACCATGACACAGGAAATACGACTCGTGTCCTATGAATGAAAGACAACCGGCATGTGGGCTACGTTGCCCTACTCGGATTCAAGAGACCCTTCGTGTCATCTTCACTGATAAAATATTTAAACAAACACAAAAGTAAATTTAGTCCCCTTCATATAAAGGAAGCAGTTTTGAAATGCTGACTTAGTTTTATGGAGCCAAACAAGAAGGCACGATACAGTGGCCAAGTTCTTTGGTAGTGGCGGGGCATGTTATTCGCCATGGTTACACAACTTATATATATTATGACATGTCAAATTTAAAAAAATATTTTGACGTTATAAATAGTAAACTTTTACACAGCAAAAAGTCAATCCGTGGAACATAATTATTACGGATGATGATTGACATGGCAAAGTGGCCTAGTTAATTCAATTCAACTCCAATAATAGCATACAAATAAAATGGGAACAAATTCCAGAGCAGCTCCTCATGCAAACAGGCGACTTTCAAGGAATGGGGCGATGCAATCGCACTTTATTTTAAAGAGTCACTCACTCAAATACTTGTTAATACTTTTTAAGGCATGAAGGCTACTTCTAGTACAGCAGCGACTCCTAGATGGGGCTTGGGGCGTCCTACAAACGAAGGAATGTTCTCCCCTGGGTAAACAGCTTGGCACACAGTAACAGAGGCGGTATACATCAGCTCGCATAAGACAGACAGCTACAGATATTAAAGAGGAAAACTGCACATACTTTGCATAGTGTCACATTCAAACACATCGTATGTAAAGTCGCTCATCTGTGGGGCAAAAAGGAAAATATGTCCGACACACTTTCTTTCCCTAAAACTGTATGAAAATAACACTGATATTTCTTGCTTTCGTCACATTTTAATAATAACGGATTTTTACAACAAATGTACACAAGTGGATCTTGAAGTTTGTTACAGCTATAAATTGGAACTGCCACAGACAAAACCAAGAGTTTTTTTTAATATTTTATGCAGCATGTAACAATGACACAAGTTCACATGTAGAGATGAGAAAATATGCAATTCTGCCATCACGCACACATCAAAACACCACTCCTAGTATCGCTGAGCAAGGCCACCCTTCGGTGGCACCAATGCAAACCAATTGACACCCGTTCTGCACGTCTTATATTATTTTCTGTACACTTAAAAGAATTGGTTTCATTGGTTCCATTGTTGTCTCCAGGAATGATGCACTCGTAAGGGAAAGGAAGAGTCCTTGTAGGTATCCTATGTCCATCCCGCTCAACTGCCCAGGCGTCTGGATCGGGCTTTTTATAAGAAAAATCACAAAAGTCGCAGTCAATATGTAGGTAGGTGGTGCACTTCTGTTTCTCAAAGTTTCACTTTTTAAATAAAACAAAAGCAGAATCAAACACAACCACTGAGGTGTTCCGACTGCACCAGAAGGAGAGCATTTTTAAAGACAGCTCCAGAACTGATATGACTGTCTACTTCAACTCAGAATTGCATACTTTCAGAGATTTAAGCACCATGGATTCTTTTGGTCAGCGCCGTGGTGCACCCATAGAAAGGCCGCCCCTTGCACTCCCAAATCCACCTCGTCCTTCGCCTCGCCCCATCCCCCCGCCCGCGCCCCTCATGCTGCCCCGTCCTGGGGCGCCGAATCCCACGGATCCTCGGCCCATGCCTCCTCCGCCCCTTGCGGCACCGCGACCACCGCCTCCTCCCATCCTCATGCCGTCACCGCGGGGCTTCTTCTCTTCCACGTTCAGTCGGTGTTCGCCATTGTATTTTATTGGCTGCGTTTGCTGGAACAAAACCAGCAATCCAATTAACTCGGGGATATTCAACCATGGTTAACACATGCATAACTTATTTATACTGCAGTTGTGGCTTAAGCTACTACAATAACTTTACAATAACAAAATGTACTCTTCTTCAAACAACTGAATATATTGACACAAATTTATAGTGTTAATAAAGCACTTGGATGAACTTAGTGAAAAAATGTTGCTCGACAAGATGTGAATCAGTGTAGATCTCACCTTCATTTTCAAAATATCTTGGACTGGCTGTGGACTGTCGAATACCACAAATCCAAAGTTCTGAAACAAATGAAAAATCATAAAATACCAATCGCATTATCTTTCTTTGAAATATGGTAGTTACTTTTACTCTAAAAATGTATGTTATTTGCAAATTCAAACCAGTTCTGTTCAGTCAGTCAATAGTCAAAATACCACAAACTTACAGGCAGTTTTCCTCCTCCGCTTTTCGTATTAATTCGAAGTTCCATAACCTTTCCATACTCTGCAAACAAAACAAAAGTAAGAGTCAGCATAGATGATAGCATCAGCTCCATGTTAAACACAAATTTCTATAACTATTATCTTAGACACCAAGTATTATCTTAAAACGCCCAAGAAGACGTGTAAATCATTCGATTGTTTGTCTTCCCTTCTAGGAAGATTTAGAGCTAAATTGCATGTGCCTCTGGGATCACCCACCCGGTGTTGAGGCCATGTTAGCTGTAGGCCACCAACTTACGTTCGAAGAAGCTCTTGAGTTCCTTTTCTGAAATGTTGTGTGGTAGATTTCCGACAAACAGCTGGTGACTGTCTGGATAGCGTGACCCACGTCGACCTCCGATGCCATCTCCGTCCCCGTCGTCACGGCTCATGCTGGTCCTCTCCACTCGTGACTCGCTCGTGCGCTGATCTCTCGGTTGCCTAGAAACAGTCATCACGTAAAAACAAATCCTTTCACGTTCTATGATGCAGATGCAATGTACTTGGTGCAACACTTGTCCAAATATTCTCAAAACTGACAACCATCTTGACAGATGACCAATATACTAAACATCCGAGCTTACTTTTACCAAATTCTCTAGACTTGAGTTACTGATCAAAGTGTTGGACAATAAAAACGTAGACCGGCAGTATTATTATCAAATACCAAATTCCTTCTACCAGAAAAGATTTTAGCGCAATGTTTCTTCACTGACAATTTTGTGTTTTAAGTGACAATATGCATTCCAAATCCTTGAGATTGAGTGAATATGGAGTTTAACGTCGCCGAGAGAATCTTTCACCCACTTGCGACGACAAATCTGTAAGAAGCACTTCAGATGCGAGATACAGTAATCTAACAGACTAGCGTTACACAGATTCCCCCTAGTCAGTACGGCCCACAAACCCCTCTATTTCAAGAGTTAATTTACGAGCGAGCAAGTTACTGTTATATATCACAGCAGGAATCTTTCACCAATACAAAACTAAGTTATTTATGAACACCACGGACAGAATAGGCTAATTGGCACGTGTGGACGACCGATCTACGCTGGTACTAACCTGGGAGTTCTCTGTGGTTGAGGGGCAGAAGCAGCAGCTGGTGTGGGGTCAGGTTTGGGTTCGGGGCGGTTAGGCTGCGACTTCATGCTGGAAGCTGACAGAGGGGGCATCACCGACGCAGCAGTGTTCTTACTGGCCATGGCAGCCCAAGAAAATGGTTTGGGCTCCACTGGAAACGAGACGACAAAATATTAAATGAAATGATGATCAAACAATTAAATTCAAATTGTACAACTGTGCAATATCACTGTTTGATTCTGCTTGGATAAATGGTATTAGCGCTCTATGCTGTGCAGTAGTGTCTTACCATGTGGCTGCTCCTCCTCCATAGCTTCCTCCTGGGATGTCTCGACGGCCGCAGCAGGTGCAGCTGGAGTGGTGGTGGCGGCGGGGGAGGGTGTGGTTGTCGACACTACAGAGGGCTTCAGGTCGGCCTTCTCCTCGTATTTATCCTCGTCAACGTCCAGCTTCTCATCTTCGGCGTGGTCTTCTGGAGCGCACTCGTCAGAGTCATCCACGTGGTGGGAGCCGTTGCTACAAGTGTAACAAAGATTTCAATATACATGTTTGACCACAAATTATGTCAACTGTATTTTTACAACTTAAAAAACTAAAATTCCATGATGTTCCAAGCCGATCTCTTGAAACAGACATATGACTATGGTACTGCATGGTTGGTTACTAGCAACTTAATATTGAAAGGCAATTTAAATTGACAGAGACGAAGAGTACCTGAGTTGCGGGGGAGGCTCATAGAAAGATGGTGTGGAGTCCGCAAGGGCGTCAACCTGCTGACCGTTCTCCAGTACATCCTGCTCAGAGTCTGACAAACAGGAAATTATAGAATACATGACAAGACATATTTCTGGAGACAGACCATTAAAAAATGTTACCATCTTTAAAGAAACAAAATAATAAAAGTAATACTATAAAAAACATATCTAAATTGAAATCAACTTTGTTCAAATGATACGACTTATGAGCACACTTTTGAGTTTAGATATGGTGTAATAAAAATATGCACATTGTTATTATTATTATTATCAATGCTGCGCAGCTTGCATACCTCCCACTTCCTCCACCACCTCGGCGTCATCGCTGTCATTGTCATGGAATACCTCGTCCTGGTAGCGGAAGATGTCGTTGTGAACGTAGTACTTCTTCGGGGACTGAGGCGCCAACACGAACGTCTGCATGAAACGTCGCATCGGCTCTCCGTTGTTGGACAGCTCTCCAGTGACCTGAAACAGACAAACAGTGACCATCAATGTACAGAAACAGTCGGCCAATAGCAATATTGTTCAACAGTCAAGGATAAACTATAAGTTTTTTTTAGGATGGTTGTAAACTCACTTGAGTTGAGGCCAAGGATCGTTTTTCAAGATTATTTCATCCAGTGAGCTTTATGTCACAGCTGGAATCTTACAGTAACCAATACATTAGTGAATTGGGAAATACTACTCCTACGGACAATGATACCTCGCTAAAACTCAAGTCTGCCACTTCTCGCTCAGTTACTCCATATATTATTCATGAATGTAAACATTTTACATTCCAAACAAGAGAATAGTTGAAAAGTTTGCAAGATAAGTTTGCAGGAATCTTTCACCTATTTGTGACGAAGAGAAGGGTGTGGAAAGATTTGCAAGAGACGAGAGTGGAAATGTTTGCAAGAGGGGAGTGGAAATGTTTAAGTGCGATGTGCGAGCACCGACCTGCACCACCACAGCGTTGCCCACAGTGGCCTGGCTGTCCACCTGGCGGATCTTCGCGTGGCAATCACGGAAGTTCAGGGACATGATCTTCTTGTGAATCTCCTGAAAGACAAAATATTGGCACCATTATTTAAAGGATATTTAAGAAACAGAACTTTGCGGATCTATCCAAATTCCAATCGATATGTTGTTCAGATCAAAAGCGAAAAGTATTTGATTGAAAAGTTTTTCGACACAGCAGGAATATATCACTCATATGCGACGAAACATCTCTATGAAAACATTTGCAATCACCAGTGTGAACTGCTGTTTAAACATCACCAATATGCAATGATCACATTGACTGAAATGGTGTTGTACGACTTACAGATTGTCCCATGACTGGTGGCTGTTCTTCACCTGGCTTCTCCACACCACCATGAACAAAACAGGAGTTGTGACTGTAGAATCTAAAACACAACATGTACAATGATAAGACAACTAAAACTAATAATCAAACAGCCACAACCAAATTTTTCAAGGAGGAAATCTAACTGCTGACTTTTACTCTACGCAGACATAACAATGTTGTTGTGTGTATGAAAGCTTTTGGAACAAGTCCACAGGAGGTTTTGGTTATTGCCAGTCCCTTGGGCCAGGATCTTTTCCAACCGGCACAACCTTACTGCAGGAGTTGTGACGATCAATCAGCTTTAAAATTTGTGTTTATTTCAAAACATCAAGCATATACACCAAGAAGCATTGAGAAAGTCAGCATGCTGAGCAATCCGACGAACGTCCGTAACTGTGGAGGTGGATGGGAGCTTCATGAAGCAGTGTGTAATACTGCCTCACAAACTCACGACCAACACACTGTGCACTAGGAGTTTCCATGACCATGACTTTGAATAGTATAGTTGGACGCAAACCTGAAACATAAATATAGAGTTCAAAATCTTCCATAAAAAATCTGGAAATCTGGATGACGGTAGAGTATTAAATTAATCAGGTGTAGCGACTTGACAGATTATCGGATCCAGACCTGCCTGCCCATGAATAGCCTTGTCAGGAAACCAGCACTCTTTAGAAGATTTTCTCAAGAAATTTAAGAATCTCTCAGGAATACAAATCATTGGAACTTGAATATATTTCAATATAAACATGATAAACCGAACATAAAAAGACAGCCAGAACAGATAGCAGCCTTTAATGTATGAAACGCATCTTTTGCAATTTTCTCGCACCCATGTTAAAGTTTAAACAGAATATTTCGCAGTGACAAATGTTTGCACCTTTTGTGGAAGGTTTGAGAACAGGCCACACTGAACTAGCAGTAGCACTCAAAAACCGTTAAAGAATTCTTGGTTTCTTAATGGAGCGAGGGTCTGGCTGAGAATGTTGTGTTATTATTTTAGTTTTACTGGGAACGCACGCTCCAAGACCAGGCCACGAGATTACGAAACTTTCTGAGAATTATTTCATACTCAACTCAGAATTTTGTTCATAAAATGTCATGCGACGTCATAACACTAGACTCACAGCATACTCAGGATACGACGTTACATGACATTTTATTAACAACATTTTAGTTGAGTATGAAATCGCACTGTGACTCAGGTTTCGTAATCTCTGGTCCAGTTTTGCTAGTGTGCAACCTGGGACCCGTTGCTAAGAACAGTTGTAGCGCTACAATAGTTGTAACTGGGCTCTCACCACAATAGAAAGCGTTAACCTTACAATAATTGTAGCTACAATAGTTCTAAGCAACGGGTCCCGGGTAGTCAAACTGATTGAGTTATAATTATTTTACTAAACATCTATGCATTTGTAATGTTGTAAAATAAGTTGTTTGCAATTTAGAAAGTGGATCATAGATATAAATGTTATTGCTTTGTACTTGTTTGTGTAATAACTCCAGAATTCTGCAATGCAAGGCGTTTCTCAGGAAAAATCAATGAGAAACCGGAAAGGTAGGTTAGGCCCGAGATTACGAAACTTTCTGAGCACAAAAACGTACTCAGACTATGACGTCAAATGACGTTTTATGAACACAATTCTGAGTTGAGTATGAAATCGTACTCAGAAAAGCTTCGTAATCTCGGGCCCTGGATTCTGTAACCTTTTGGAATTTCTTTGCTGTTTAAATAATGTAAAGCTAAATATATATCTGTCCAAATGGGTTATTAATTAAGGCTATTAATTAATTTGGTTGAGTATAAAACAACACTATCTCTTGTTTCAGAGTGACCATAAGAAGACTTTCTTCTATCTGGAGCAGCTGATTCTGAAGCACAAGGCTCATAATAAAACTGTCAACATCAAGCTGATGAATGGTAGGTCCTGCAGCCTATAGCTAATAAAATATTAGGAAATTTATTAATGAAAAATTCTTAATACGGCTAATTCCTCTACATTTGTGTTGAGATTTCCTGATGTCAATTTTGGTAGCTTTGTTCTCAATTTGCTGAAATGTTTCAGACGGCCTTGACTTCTTCTATGGACACCAACAGGAAGCCAGGAAAATGGTGGACTTTCTTCTGGCATATGTGCCTTGCAAGTACGTCTGCACTTGATGCTGTCTATTGAAAGTGAAAATTACCATGTGCAATCTTTTGTTGGTTTTCAAGATGCCCAAATTGCTACAGGAATTAAATTCTGTTTACTGTCTCAATTTGAAATCTTTGCGACACTGTTATTTTCTCCATGCTAAAGGCAACCGGAGATGCTCTAAAGAGCTGTGTCTGAGCCTAATCCAGCAGGGAGAGGGTTAAAAGATCAGTGTTGATTCAGGTTGTAGTGTTGACATGCAACGTCCCTAAAAGTTGCTTTACGAGTCCTCTGTCATGTTCTTCAGGTATGTGATGGCAAAGGAACTGGTGTCACATGACATACACAACAACACGTATAACTACAAGCACGCGTACTCGGTGGAAATAGTTCCCATCTGCAAGGTGAGTGTACATCATCGCTGTCATCACCACTGCAGAAATTTGTGGAATAAAGTATAAACAGGACAACTCGATCTATTCAATATATTGAACAAATTGTTGCAAATTTTGTTTTCAATGAAAAGAGAATATGCAAAGAAAGCTGCTGGTGCAAATTGTTTAAGTCATGTAATAATAGTTGTCGTGTATGGATGAAATATTCCCGCTGTGACGTAAAACACTAATTCATTCATATATTTATTTATTCATTCATTCATATAATAATTTAATTGCAAATCGTTTACTCGTACATTTTCTTCTTTCTTTAGGATAACATTGTCTGCCTCCCAAAGAAGGTTGCCCAGCAACTTGGTAACATCAACCCTCTGTGTATATGTTACCGCGTTACCCAGACCCTGCATCTGATTGACCCTTTCACTCTTCAAGGTAACATTGTTACGGGATTTGTATGCTTTCCCGCTACGCTAAGGATGGGTGGTAGATCGTTTTACTTCAGGGTCGTATATTCCTAGTTTGAACCCACCTCTTCCTAACATTAGTGTCAGCAGAAGCTACCTCTCTGATGAGGTCATGATACATGGCGATTTAATCATCGTTGATTGGTCAACACCAGCTGGTCCTTGCAGGTATTCTGCAACACAAAGGTTACAGGTGTTGCAGATAGGAAGCTCATGTTTGCCTATCGCCGGAAATTGGAAGATTCGTCATTTTTTCTGGAATTCTAAAAATAGATCTGACCTACTTGAGACTCGCTATATTATTAATCTACTCTGTATTGTTATTATATTTATATTTATGTATTTATCAACAGTGGCAGAGTTGAGCAACACTGTTTACTGGCGGACGCCATTCAGGGTGCTGTGCAGTCCTAAACAGCTGATAGAGTTCATGGTGATGCAAGTGGACTTTGTGGCCGACAAAGACAAACCTTCACATGTTCCGCTGTCGAATAAGGTCAGTCTTGGAGCAGAATTTCCATTGCAAAATTGCTTTATTCAGTATGTTCAAAACTGATAATTATATTGTTGTACTGTATAGGTTATTTGAGCAATAGTTTAGAACATTTTAAACAACTGGATCCATAATAAGAAATTGTTTTGCATTGACTATGCACTGAATATGTTTACTATGCAGATTATGCAGTTTATATAATTGATGAAATATTGAATGGAATGGTAGATATCATTCAAGGCCCAAATATGATAGGAGTCTTGTCAGTACCAGCTGGTGCTCACAGGTTTACTGCAACATTCAGCATTACAGATGTTGTGGGTTTCCTCCTGCCCTACACTGACAAGCCGTGATGTACGTGAAAGAATCTTAGAAGCGGTTCAAAACCCAAATACAAAAATAATAAAATGGGACGAGTCAAAGTGTTTTTCTGGATGGAGGTTTCTGATTGGGTATTACTTTTCTGTTCCCCAGCATGTGCTAGCGGACTTGTGGGTTGCCAGGATGAGTGACCTCGGGGTCAACGACCAGCAGTACCACACACGGACGCACATCGGACATCTCCTGAATGTCGGGGATTCCGTCCTGGGGTAGGTACCTGGGATCAGTCACAACTAGGGAAAAAATCATCCCGGGCCACTTGGTAAAAGATTTGTTCATGTCTTACATTTCCGTGGAATAATACTTGATCTCCCGATGTGGGTAAAAGACATTTAGTAGGTAAAAGAAGTTTAGTCGGTAACAGATATTTAAGAAATAGTTGCACGTTAGTTAATATTGGCCTTTCCTTTCTTATTCTAGGTTTGACTTCACCCATGCCAACGTTAACAACAAAGAGTTTGACCAAGTGAAGTCTGACAGGATTCCTGATGTGGTACGTGGTTAATTACACTAGCATCTGTAAAACATCTGCCTTTGATACTCTTGTATGTTTTAGCTTTGGTACTAAAAAGTGGATAACCAAAACTTCCTATTTATCTAAATACATGAACTGTTGCCACATGATGTGGTATGTGCTGATATACCAGGGGGCCTATTCTTGAAACATTCTTACGATCGTATGACAATCTTAAGTATTCCTATTGTATCAGTATGAAAATGTTGCCAGTGTCGTCAAATTTTGGGTAAATAGCAAATAGGTATGTGAGCAACATTTTTTAGAACACATTGATTGTGTAGAAAGGTTTATTTTCTTATAAATGGTACAGTGGATAGTGGTCGTCACCTGCAGCATTTTGTTTCAGATGATAGTGAAGAAGGTCTACGACACGTCCAAGAGAATACGGAAGAGGAAATGGAAGCTGAAACGTCTGAACAATGATGCTGCCATGGAAACAGCCAGTGTTGAAAGGTGTGTATTTCTAATAATTATTCCAGATTATTAATACATTTATGATATTGTTGAACATTGTGCCTGCTAGAGCAGGTCATCGCAAATGGGTGAAAGATTCCCGCAGTGACGTTAATTTCACTCGGTCACTACTAGACGCTGCAAGTCTATATGCAGATACAAAGTAGAATCCATAACAATTTCCTAGCCCCCTTCTATTTTTTAATCAAAACATTAACATAATAGATTTACACGATTAATCCACATTGACATTACCCTAGCTATAGGGCGCTGTAGAGGTATTTATGGGAAGGGTTAAGATTTTCTGCAGGTTTATTGTAGTTTATTGTCAATGGCTACAGTAGCATGTTTCAATCCTCAGAGACTACAATGAATTCTTGGAGGACTTGGAAGAAGACCCGTCCGTCAGACAGAATGTCAATATTTATGTTGGTGAGTCACTTCATATGTCATATGCTTAGACAATCGCTCCTAAAAGACGTGTTGTGCGATTGACAAAAGATGAGAAAGAATGTAAAAGAATGTATTTTGTTTTTATAGAGATCTAGCCATGCCTTCCTGGGAGATCTTTATCACTTAAACATCTGCTGTAGTAGTTGTATCACTGTGTCATAAACTAAACAGGTTCCAATGGAATTGGTGAAGTCTCATCTCTGTATTAAATACGTGTAATCCACAAGATTATATTAATTACCATATTTTAAGTTTACTCTCTAAATTTCATTCAGATTTTATATTTATTTTCCCCTCCTTAATTTTTCTATGTTCCCTTTCTTGTTCCAGTTTACAAAGTTAAATATGTAATAAAAATAGATACCCAGCTGCTATTATGGGCCTGTTAAAAAAAGCTGGAAAACTGATTAAATGTCGGGAGAAATCAGGGTAAATTAGGGAAATGTGATGGCCAAAAAAAGTGGGAACCATGGATAGGACATGTTATTATTGTTTTTCTCACTTATCAAGGTAGTCCTCCTTTCTAATGTCCAGTACATGTTCTGTTCTTTAGAATGGAGTAAGCCAGCACAGCACAGAGTAAATTGCCAGTGGCAGCCATGTTGGA